>JAGVVM010016814.1:0-10138 GCA_019149425.1 Psidium friedrichsthalianum
CTAATCTCTGGTTCGTAGAAATAAGTAGTTCTCCCCGCTATTTTATTCGGCTTCTATCAACCAACCAAAAATGATTATGGCGACTCCAATATATATATTTTTTGAAATTAAACAGTAAGTCACGATTTGTAGAATTGAGAGAGTTCAAGCTAACTTAATTAATCTATTTTAATTTGGTAATCCATTAACCTAAAATCGTAAAGCCGATTTTAAGTCGTGGACAGCTTACGACTCCGCTGGGGACATCGCTTTAAATTTTTGAAAAAAGGAAAACTTAATGGTTTCTAATCTGTCAAAAAGATTTTGAAAGCTTTAGTCGGACTTAGGCCTTGATAAAATTTCATGGATATCTCGATTTGGCGATATTGATTGGAACTTACTTTGAGGTGTTAAATGTTTTTTGTAGGCTTTGGAGTGATAAGGGTTGAGTGCTTGCTAACCATTTTCATGCAGATTGGTGTTAGAATGTATGTATTTTTGGTGTATATTGAAGTGTTGAATGTTTAAACTTTTGTGCATGCCTTTTTGTTTCTGGCATCTACACTCAGCACAATACAACCCGCCATTGGAACCCGAATGGCTTAGGTTTAGGATGGTACTTGGTTGAGGACACTTCGGCTCATCACTATTTGGCCCGAGTCGCCCTTGTCAAGTCCCGAACTTTTCAAATTGGTGCCAAGAATTGCCACCCCCATCGTTAGCCATTACGATGATGGTCGTTACTTGGGTAAGCCAAATGTCTACGGGGATCCCCGAATCAATCACCAGCTAAAGTGATTCGGTCTGGACATCCTGCGGCTCCACCTTTGTCAGGCGTACTAGATAGAAATCGAAACTCACGAAGCATTTCATGTGCGTGTCCGTGTCATTGGTATATTTGGTTCGTTTAAAAGGCGGTATTTACTACAACTTGTACTCTACCTTTTACTTATTTTTCTCGAGTCGGTCCATGCTTTTTTAGGGAGTTTGTTAGGTCTCGAGCGATATACAATGGGGGAAGTCGGTCATTACTCCAGCAAAGGATCAGCTGAAGGAGTGGTGGAACGAATTGTGTGAAGATGGCAGAGATATAGTCAGATTTCGCATTGCCGAATGCTCCCCCTAATTGACATTCAACTTCGATTTGGTCTCATCCACGCACTGGGTGCACTTCTGGAGTCCAAAGCCCACTCTTATATTTGGTAAGCATGAGCTGACTCCAACCTTAGAAGAATATAGCGTTCTTGTCGAAAAGTCACTCGACTCGGGATTAGTTAGCCCGCAATTGGGGAAGATCCAACCTTGATTTTATCTGAGTATTTGATTCTCAGTCGAAATGAAGTAGCTAAGGTTCTGAAAGCAAATCGGGGGAGCTGTCCTATCGCATTTTTAGACTTGTGTTTTTGCAAAAGCCTCTTTTGGATATGATAGAGCCAAAATTTTTATTCTTTATTTTTCGGCTCAGTCGTTTTTCCACATAAACGAATATGATCAATCCCATGATTGCATCTTTAGCCGGCAGGTGAACAATGGAAAGAACTTTGTTAATACATCGTGACAGAAACTTTCATCTCTTTGACAAAGTTAAAATGAACCATGATAGGACTTTTCGTGCTTCACCCTAGCTCCTCCAAATATGGTTCTCTCCCCATTTTATTAAATTCGGGAATTTTCTTGAGATTTCAAAAATCACTGAGCTTGATATCCACTTTTGAAGTTTAAAAATGAACAAGATCGGGTTCCCGAATATCACTACTCCCAATGGCTAGTTTTGTTAAGCATTCCGAGTCCCGTGACTTTTCTATGGAAAGCTTCTTGGTTAAGGTCGAGAAAGCCAGGCTTACAGGTCGAGGTGGAGCACCTGTCCCTCTATTGGGAATTTCTGGTATTACGAGAGTATTATCCGATGAGGGTGACGCGACAGTATGGAGTAGTACAACTGATTCCTCAAACCCGAAGAACGAGGAAGTCCGTATCGACTTTGTTGCTGGGAGCCGAAGATTTGAAGAGCATATTACCCTTACTCACACTTTGTGGGAGAGATGCCGGCCGATCAAAGTACTTTTGCAAAAGGGATTCTCATAGGAATGAGAAGACTTATCATGCTTCCGCAAGCTACATTCAAGGGCATGTTATTCGGAGGATTGGCTTCCAGTGATACCTCAAGTTTGCATACAAGACACCAGCAAATGGAAATCATCGCCTCAACGAAAGGTTGCTAGGGCTAAAGAGACGGCCAAGAAGATTGAGGACAAATACAAGAAGCTCAAGGCCCGTGCTACCCCCAGAAATATAAAGCTCGAGCTAGTAGAGTCTTGGTGTATTCATTTTAGATATGTTTCTTGATATTACTTTTTTTGAATGACCTTTTTGTGGTTTTAAGTCCCTCGGGTATCTTCGAGTTGCTTCTGGCTCTCAGCCAAAAGAATGAAATGTTTCTCACATCTTGAGCTTTGTGTGTAAAGTTGTTTTTGAATTTCCCAGGTTGTTTCCCCTTTACTACCAACTGATCCTTGGAAATTAAACAGTCTAGAACTTCAGAAGTTTATAGACATCATTCTCGTATCATCCATTGCCACATAATCTTTTTACAAAGTGTTAAAACATGGAAGTTGGGTTTTTGGATAAATCACTTGCAAATTTTCAAATCGCGATTTGCATTTTAATCGCCCTTTCGCCCTCCAAAGTAAATCAATCAAGGCAGTTTTTGAACGTGTATTAAAAAAAAAATTGAGCCGGTAAATTCTAGCTTCAAACATATTTGTTCGTTGCCCTCTTGGCTGTGTGATTGTAAATTTTGTAAATTTTTGACCACTCCGCGATTTCTTTGGAATTCAAACAAACTGGATTTTTTCTGAGTCTCGGCTATGAGTCAGTTAGGTCGCGTGAGTCAGTCTAGAGAGTTGTCATGACCGACTCGTCGTTTTTCCATCGTACTAATTTGTGTTGATTATCTTTTGTAGGTAACTCATCACGGGCACTCCTCACACGGGCACTCCTACCGTTTCAAAACGAGGAAGATGGCCGAAAGTATCTGAGATCAACGCGATATCCAAGAAGCTGTTCATGAGCAGATGAATGGAATAAACGAGCGAATTGAAGGGGTGTCTCAAGCCATGGAAAGACTAATGGCCCATTTTACAGCTAAGCTAGACCATCCTAACTCAGTCTCTCAACCAATAATACCTCCTCTACCTTTTCAACGGACAATCTAATAAAATTTCAACAACGTCCTCGATCGTGAGCTACCACTGGACGATGTCATTTTTGTAAGTACTAATCCTGGCGTATCACTTGTAAACGTGACACCTCAAGCCAACCCTGTGGCCGAGGAATGAGTGGGGAGGCCGCAAAGGTTATAGCCCAAATGAAGCAAATGTTACGAGAACTTGAGGGTACACATAGTATCACTCCCGTTGACTTGTCGATTTATTCCAAGGTCAAGTACCTGACAAATTCAAGATGCCCAATTTCGAGAAATATGACGACACATCCAATCTAGTTCAACATGTTCAAATGTATCAGGCCAGGATGAACAATACGTGGCTAATGGTCCCTTAATGGTTCAGACCTTCCAGGCTAGTTTGAAAGAGGCAGCCATGAGATGGTACATGGATTACGAGTTGTATCGCATAGAGGATTGGGAAAAGGTAGCTAATATGTTCATCAAGCATTTAGTTTAAACTTGGATGTCATCATTTCCAGAGAAGATTTAGAGCAGTCAGAAATGAGAAAGGTGAAACGATCAAACAGTATGCCTCTAGGTGGAGGAACACCGCAGCTCAGTTGAAACTAGTACCACCCAAGCATGAACTCATGCGGTTATTTGTCTCTACCCACCCCCAGGCCATACGATCACATATCTTTGGAACTGCGGCTACATCATTCAGCCATCACATTGCGATGGTGAAGAGGTTGAGAGCGTTTAAAAAAGGGATGGTATGAAGACACCAGTGAAAATGCTCAACGGTTCGTGACTAAGAAAGACAAAGAACCAGCCCCCAAGTCAACATGACTATGTTCACAAGCCTCCGATCCAAGCTCCTAAGGGACAAATCCTTAATCAGCAATCAACTAGCTCCGGATCGCAAGGCCAGAAGGGAATAGGCGTAATAATCGACAATTTACACTACTCCCCAGGTTCTTTCTCAAGTCTTGGCGTTTTACGCAAGAAGGAGTTATTGACAACTGAGCCATTGCGACCAAATTATGCGTCTTTTGCAAGATACAACCTGTCGAAGAAGTGTGACTATCATCGCGGTGAGCCGGACATGACACCAATGACTGCTATGTACTTAAGAACCGTATTCAGGATCTGCTTGAATCTGGAGGCATTTTCGTTCAGAATGGTAGTCAACTGAACGTTCAAAATAACCCATTGCCTGATTATTTGAGCAAAGTCAACGCTATTTTTGACTCAGAAGTTAAGTGGACCAATGCTTTAAAGGTTCGGGTTGTTAACATCTTCGATGCTTTAGTAAGGGCAAGATATTATCAGAATGGGGAAGTGGTTACGTTGACCAGCTAAAGAAGAAGGTTTTGAATTTGATGAATGATGGAATGATAGTGTGTGTAAACCAGAATGGATGGTAGCCACTACATCCAGATCATCATTACTGGGATCAAGAATTTGCAGTCTTGAGTATATCTCAGATCGAGCCGAATAGAAAGTTACCCAAGGAGAAGTTGACGTGACTAACCTGATTAAAGCCGACCCTGAAATTTGGCTAATATGCCACGTTTAGAGGATGCCTATGATAATGAGTTGGGGATTGTTATACCTGACAGTTTTGTGATTACTCCGCCTCATCCCTTTCCGTATGAAAGTAACAAAGCGGTGCCATGGTCTTATGATCTAGAGATGAACTTCGTAACGAGGTCAGGACGTATGTATAATAATGATCAACCGGCCAAGCAGGCTACGGACAAGGAAGCTAAGGAGTTCCTAGCAGTGATTAAGGTGAGTGAGTATAGCGTGGTTGATCAGTTGAGGAAGTTGCCAGCTCAGGTATCCTTGTTGGAACTTCTCTAGTCGTCCGAAAAGCATCGCAATTCCCTGATGAAAGTTTTGGGAGAGATCCATATCCTGGAGAATATTGATGGAGATAAATGGAAAATTTTGTCGGAGCAGTCCTTTTGAAGGATCAAGTCGCGATCTCTGATGATAAGATTCAGATCGAAGGGAGAGGCCATAATAAAGCTCTGCATATTTTGGTCAAGCACAAACAAACTCACGTGGCTCAAGTGCTTGTTGACAATGGTCGGACCTTAAATTTATGTCCTTTAGCCACACTAATCGTTTGGGTATCGATCCGACTAGAATGCAAGCAGCCAAGACCTCCGCCAGAGCCTTTGATGGGGTAAAAAGGATGTTATGGGATAAATCAACTTAGAGAATACAAATCGGACCCTCTATGTTCGATATTTATTTCCAGGTACTGGATATCCCTTCGGCTATCAATCTTTGTTAGGCCGTCCATGAATCCACAATGCGATGCCGTTCCATCCAGCTCCATCAAAAGATCAAATTTGTGGTGAACAAAGCTTATTACCATCCATGGGAAGAGGATTTCCGTATTTTCAATGAGACGCCATTCCTTACGTCTTGATGACCTGTTTGAGGATTTAACCATTGCTGTTACATTTGAAGACCCAATACAGGTCGATGAAGCTGAAGTTCAGTCAATGCAGATTGTGATGTAGTGCCCCAGCCTCTGAACCATCCGTCACTGCCATATTCAACGTGTACTATGAGGGTTAAATCGGAGTAAATCTTTAGTTTTGTACTCCCCTATGTGGGAATTTGTTTCACTTTCTTGAGGACTTTTCTTTTGTTCCGGGTATATTTTAGCATTTCCTTAAACGTGGGATCTGAAAAGTTTTCATATGTTTTGGAATCTTATCGATGTACCCAAGCTAACCCGATGACGATAACCAACGATAAAAAAAATTAATATCTTCTCGACAGCACTGAGGGTTGCGCTTTTACAAGATTTCCCGTCCTTAAGCTTTTTGAAAAAAAAGAAGAAGAAAGAATAAAGAAAGAAAGAAATATATGAATCTCATTGAACCTATATTGTATTTTTGATTTCGCTACCTTGTGTTTCAAGGGCGAGCTTGAGGGAGGGAGAAATAGTGGATCCAATCATAATGCCATAATCGGATGATTTTGATATGAGCGTCGAGGAGATACATCAAGGCCTCAAACAACGAGAACCTAAACTTTTGACTGTTGAAGAAACTATGTCGATCAATCTTAGTGATGCGGAGATCCTAAAGAGGTGAAAATCGGAGCCAACCTCCCTAAGGATGTGTCTGAACGCTTAAAGGAACTCTTGAAGTTTTATCAAGACATCTTCGCTTGGTCCTATGCAGACATGTGAGGTCCTCGATCGAGTCAATTGTTGAGCATTGTTTACCAACCGATCCCTTAATTAAGCCCAGAAACAAAAGCGACACAAGGCTAAGGCAAGTTGCAAGCGAAAATCGAAGAGAAGTCATGAAGTTCATTGATGTCGGATTCATAGAAGTTACTCAGTATCCTACTTGAGTAGCCAATATAGTTCCCATATCGAAGAAAGCTGGTCCGTGTTCGAGTTTGTATAGACTACCGTGACTTGAATAAAGCCAGTCCGAAAGATGATTTTCCGCTCCCACACATTGATGTACTCGTAATAATACAGCAGGGATCGAGCTATTCTCATTTATGGATGGTTTCTCGGGTATACCAAATCTTGATGAACGAGGAAGACAAAGAAAAAACCACGTTTACTACCTCCCGGGGGACATTCCATTACAGGTCATGCCCTTACGGCCTCAAAAATGCTGGAGCAACGTACCAACGAGCAATGGTTGCTTTATTCCATGATATGATGCACAAGGAGATCGAGGTCTATGTCGATGATATGATTGTAAAGACCCGGTGTGGAGAAGATCATGTAGAAATCCTGACAAAGCTATTTGAAAGGCTTCAAAAGTTCAAATTGCTCCTCAACCCGGCTAAGTGCCTGTTCGACACCAATTCGGGTAAGCTGCTTGGGTTTTATTGTCAGTAGTAGGGGATTAAGATTTATCCATCTAAAGTTAAAGCTATATGTGAGCTCAAACCGCCAAAGACTGTCAAGGAGGTTTGGAGTCTCATGGGCAGATTAAACTACATTGCCCGATTCATCTCCAAACTAAGCGAAACTGATAAGCCATTTTTTAAATTACTCAAGAAGAACGCACTAATTAAATGGGACGGTGAATGCGAAGAAGCCTTTGAAAAATTAAGCAGCACCTCATGAATCCACCTGTGCTCGTTCCGTCAATGCCAAGGCGACCTTTAATTCTATATCTCACAATCCATAGTGAGTCTTTGGGTGCGCTGCTGCTCAAGAAAGTCAGGAGGATGGAAAGGAACGGGCTATCTACTATTTGAGCAAGAAGTTCACAACCTCTGAGTTGAATTACTCTAAGGCGGAAAGGACATGCGCACACTAGCTTGGGTACTACATAGACTACGGCAGTATACCTTGCATTACCAAGTACTTTTGGTGACAGAATGTGATCCTATCAAATATTTACTAAATCAACCCACCTTGGTCGGAAGCTTGCTAAATGGCAGGTCCTTACCTCTGAGTTTGACATTCAATACTTGTTCACAAAGTCAGTTAAAGGACGGGTCATAACTGATGTTCTGGCTGAAAACCCGAAAAAAAATGAGATGTCTATACCCGAGGATCGAATTATGGCGGTAGATGACTATACATGGACAATGTACTTCGACGGAGCTGTAAACTTATCAGGATCAGCACCGGAACGATTTTAATATCCCCAGGAGGGCAACATTATCCAGTAGCTGCGAAGTTGATTTTTCCTTGTACAATAATATAGCTGAGTATGAAGCACGCATTCTCGAGCTACAAGCTGCAATCGAAATGAGAGTAACTTGGCTTAAGGTATTTGGGGATTCAACTTTAATTATCCTTCAGACCATTGGAAAATCAACTTTGGGGACCTTGTCAAGCCTAGGGAACCAATTTTGACCAAAAAATCGGTATTTTTATTTTTTTGAAAATTCAAAAAAAAAATCAAGAAAAATGAGAAAATTGCAAAATCAACTTTGAAAGCCTTGGTCAAGCTTAGGCAACCATTTTTGAGCAAAAAATAATTTTTCGTATTTTTTGTATTTTTTAATATATTTTTTAGAAATTAGGAAAATATTAGTAAGTAATAGCATTTGAGGCCACAAAATACATAAAACTAGTCAATATTTTTCTTTTAAATCCCTTTTTCATGTTGGACATCGCAAATTTAAAAAATCCAATTCGGGGTCGTGTATTCTTTCACGAGCATAATCTCGAATCGGGCCTAAAAAATTAATTTGAGTCAATTTATTTTCATTTTTCACTTTTAGGAGTTATGACATTGTTCTCTAATATTTCAATTTTCATCTTGGCCCAATTATACCCAGAAGACTCAATTTTACAAAAGGGACTTTAATTAAATTTGCATTATTTCAGTAGCAGAAATGAGCTTGATTTGACATACGGTGAATTTTGACTAAGCATTAGGGAGGTGTGTCGAAAATTATTCTCCAGGGACTGAATTGCAAATACTTAAAAATCTCAGGGACTAGAGTGCAAATACCTAACACTTGAGGGATTATTTTATAAATAACAAAAAGAAGAGTTAGTGGGAAATTAGAATAGAGAAGGGAAGATGGAGAATTGGAGATGGAGAGAGAGGAGATGAGATGGGAAGAGGAGTAAGAGGAGATGGAGAGGCAGATGAGGAAAGGAGATGAAAATGGGAAGATGGAGAAGAGGAGATGAAGATGGGAAGATGAAGAAGAGGAGATAGAGAAAATAAGATGAGAATAGAGAAGGAAGATGGAGATGAAGAAGAGTTAGTAGAATGAGAGAAGATATAGAGAAGGGAAGGTGAAGATGAGAAGAGTTAGTGGAGAAATTAAAATGTGAGATAGAGATGGAGAAAGGAAGATGAAGATGAAGAAGAGTTGGTGGAGAAATTAGAATGGGAGATAAATGAGTAGGCTAATAAAAGAGGAAGAAGAGAGCTGGGGAGGGGGGATTGAAAAAAAAAAATTTGGATGCTTGAGAGAGTTTTGAGAGATTGAAAAAAAATATAGAGAAAAAAATCAAAAAAGAGAGAGAGAATCATTTTTCCCAAAGAGAGTCTTGAAGATGGTTGGGAGTATAAAATCTAAGGTTATTATCACTAATTTCTCTACCGATCAACACAAATCACGAGTTTATCTCCATCGTTCGAGCCGCAATCTTGATCCATAAGGGACACGAGGTCCGAATTCGGTAATCAAATCTGTTAAATCAGGTAACGATCTTAACTGTTAAAAATCTTCGAGAATTTCGTTGCATAAATGGATTGATTTAATTTCGATTGTGCCATATAGTGCTCGTATGTCTTCGTATCCACATGTTATATTTGAATATCTCCCCCCCACTTGATGGTTGTAAAAATCTCATGTACTCTACTTTCTGCGATTTCATTTCTATATTATCAAACCCCAGAATGAGTAGGCGAGCCACCTACTGAAGGTCGTAATATTGTACAGAAGTCGTTAGCTCTCTCCCTCTTTTAGCTTTAGGGAAATTTCTTAATGTTTATATTCATATAATCATGTTATATTGCACCCTTTAATATTGCGTTGTATCAGAATATTTCGCACCGTCGGTCTTATTTAATTCAAAAATACCAAAAAGAGTCATCATGTGCATTTCATATAGTATAGCTCATGCATACTTTGTCATGTCGTATACTATTCGTATTGTCATTGATTCATGCATGTTCTTTTAGAAAATTCGAAAAAAAGATCCCAAAAATTAGGAAATGAGTCATTTTGACTGGCCACTCCTATTTTTGATGATTCCTCTTCCTGAGTCTTGAAAAATGTCCATTTTGCCCTGCTGGTCAGTTTGACCCAAACTTTTCTCAATCATCCCAATGAGTTTCATGAAATGGTACCGAAAGAGCGTTAGAGTAATCTAGCGTAACCAAGTCCCCGAACTCATTTTCTCTGGTTTGCAGAAATTAATTAGCTTCTCCACTAATTTATTTAGGTTTCTAATCGACCTACCAAGAACGATTAGTGGCGACTCCAAATTTTAAAAATCATTTAACAAAAATCAAAGTTGCG
>JAGVVM010016815.1:0-12494 GCA_019149425.1 Psidium friedrichsthalianum
TTCACTAAAAGTATAATTATAGAATAATTCTTTCGAAAAGGAACCGTAATTCACAAAGTGATCAGGACCAAAAGCTTTTAATTTCGGGTGTTTTTTTTTTATGATATCAAGAAAAGACGTTTCCTTTTTTTTTTTTTTGGAGTGGAGTGAAATTGATTATAGGTTGTGGATTTGATTAAAAAAAAAATCCCATCTCGAAACGTGTGTTTTGCCTTTGTTAGGAGAAAGTGACTTGCTACATCTTTTGTCCATGTCCTAGAAAAATGATGGGTTGGAACCAATCGAAGATCATGAATGACAGCAACTTGGATAATATAGAATAAAAGGACAAATCATACTATGGAAGCGGGCACCAAACAATGGCCAACAAAAACACAAAGAACCACTACTCTATCAAATATCAGTTCAGAATAAGGGATCTTGCATTACTTTATTATGTCCCAAATGTATGTGACAGGCATAACTAGGATCTTGACGTGTGTTGAGCACAGTTTCTAATCTTTATGAAGTCATTGACACATTGATCTTTTGATATTTCAAGGCACAAACGTGGAAACCCGAATTAGATGGCGGCCTACAGAAATCCTGCAAATTTCATGAACTAGTTAAACTAATGTCTTTCGTTTGTGCAGGTGGCCTAACTTAGAGCTGTTTGCCTGCAATTTGGGTGTGATTCGAATGGGTAGCATCCGGGTTTAAGTTGGAGATCACTTGACGTCCCAACCAATTGTCCAAACTCCGGGGTTTATTGACACGTATCGCCATTTGATAGATATCAATGTACAACATAGAATGAAACACTATGACAACTTGGTAGAGAATATTCATGTTCTTTTTGTTTTATGACAAGGAAATTGTTTTTACGATGAAATCCACGTGTGATAAAAATCAAATGATATTTTGAGGATAACAAAAGATTTTAGGTATAATACATGAAATTGATTGTGCATAATATACTGTCTGTTTCTACATGCTCAGGTTCATATACAGTTGTGTTAGCAACAAAACGTCTACAAATGTGGAAGGACCTTTGTTCTAGAAAATGTGAACAAGATATTGAATGTGAGAAATGCTGATGAATGGGCAGACCCTTGCAAATGATGAACAGGTTACTCCATGCGAGAGTTGTCAATGTTTGGAAAGAAATCTGTGGATAGTGAACCCATTAGAGGACTTATGATCGTGATAGACCAATAGGAGGTAAACGAGGACATTACGAAGCCATTTAGTGTGGATGGATCTTGCGGATAAAAACAAGCTAGAGGATTTGTGATTGCTGAGGAATTTGGATGGACCATGACGCAGCGAAAAGAAAAAAAAACAACTTCCAAGGAGAAATTCTGAATTTTTTAATTGCCAGATAATCTGATTACAAAAACGGACATCCTTTTATAGTGAAAGGACTCCTTAAGGAAGTAGCATAACTAAAGATAATATTATCAAATCCATATCTAATCAAATCAAGGAAATTAAATCAAGGAAATTCAAATCGAATAATGCTATTAAACGGAATATTCTAAATTGTCTAAATCAATGGACTTTCCCAAACTTCCGACGATCGTAATCTTCAAGATAATTAAGCGCCAGCTGTTCTACATCAGTCTCCTCCTCTTCAAGAGAACTCGTCCTCGAGTTAGTATCAGGATAAAGAGGAGTATCCGGACGATATTCGAATAAATCTGCTACATTAAAAGTTGGAGAGATGTTCAAATCACTAGGAAGATCAACAACATAAGCATTGTCATTAATCTTCTTTAGGATCCGGCACGGACCAATTTTCTTATGCTTCAGCTTATTATAGGTACCAACTGGAAATCGCTCCTTGCGTAGAAAGACCATGACCTCATCACCTTCCTTGAAAATCTTGGAGCGACGTTTCTTGTCAGCGTCATCCTTATACTTCGAATTAGAAGCAGCAAGTTGTCGAGCCACGTCAGCTTGAACCTCCATAATTTTCGTTGCCAAGTTTTTTCTGCTGTGGAACGATTAACAGTATTGTTGAAAGCGAACTCAGCAGGTGCTATGTATCGATCCCACTGCTTAGGCATGTCACTGCAGAGACATCGAATGATATCAGCCATAGTTCGGTTGACAACTTCTGTCTGACCATCAGTTTGTGGATGGAAGGAACTACTGTACTGCAAATCAGTCCCAAATAAATGCCATAAAGTCTTCCAGAAGTAGCTTAGGAACTTAGTGTCGCGATCAGAAGTAATTGTCTTGGGCACACCATGTAAGCGGACAACTTCACGAAAGAATAAGCTCGCGACATGTGAAGCATCCGAAGTCTTTTTGCAGGGAATAAAGTGCGCCATCTTTGAAAACCTGTCCACCACCACGAAAACAGAGTCTAATCCGCGTTGGGTTCGGGGAAGTCCCAACACAAAATCCATTGAAATATCTATCCATGGACCAGTGGGAATAGGTAGAGGAGTATATAAGCCAGTGTTCTGCGAGTGACCCTTAGCGACTTGGCAAATGTAACATTTGTTAACAAATCGCCCAACATCTCTCTTTAACTGAGGCCAATAGTACCGTTCTTCAACCAGTGCCACAGTTTTGTCACGACCTACGTGTCCGCCCAGAGCACCACCATGGAGTTCTCGAATAAGCTGTTCTCGCAAAGAGCCGCGAGGAATGCATAATCTATTCCCGAAAAACAAGTACCTTTCATGAATTATCATATCTCCATGAGAACCAATTTCAGAACACTGTGCCCATATTTTCCCGAAATCTTCATCTTCAGCATATAGAAACAAAGATGGTCAAACCCAACAACATCGCTGCGCATGGTCGTTAATATGGCCGCACGTCGGCTAAGTGCGTCTGCAACTTTATTCAAATGTCCGGCCTTGTGACGAAGTACAAAGTTGAATTGTTCCAAAAAGGAGACCCATCGCGCATGCATCCTGTTTAAGTGCTTCTGACTCTTGATATACTTAAGGGCTTGATGATCAGTATTCAAAATAAATTCATGCTGATAAAGATAAGGTTGCCAATGCTTAATAGCTCGCACTACAGCATAATATTCTTGCTCATAGGTAGACCAACGCTTGCGAACATCATTAAGTTTCTCGCTAAAATAAGCAATTGGCTTACCTTCTTGGGAAAGAACAGCACCAATTCCTACGCCAGAGGCATCGCAATCCAACTCGAACACCTTCTCGAAGTCAGGGAGCATCAATACTGGCGCCGTGGAGAGCTTTTCTTTGATAAGATCGAAACTTGCTTTAGCTTCATCACCCCAATGAAACTTCCCTTTCTTCAAACAATCAGTGATTGGGGCCATAATAGTGCTGAAATCCCTGATGAAGCGCCGATAGAATGTCGCCAGTCCATGGAAACTACGAACATCACCAACATTCTGAGGTACCGGCCAGTTGCGGATTGCAGCCACCTTTTCTTTGTCAACACGAAGACCATCAGCTCCCACAACAAAGCCCAGAAAAAGAAGTTGTTGGTCATGAAACTACACTTCTTCCGATTAATAAATAACTGGTTCAGCTGCAAGGCTTGCAAAACCTCTCTTAAGTGCTCCATGTGCTGCCGATTATCTGAACTATAAATAAGAATATCATCAAAGAAAACCACTACAAATTTGCCAATAAAAGGTTTGAGAACCTGAGTCATCAAACGCATGAAAGTGCTAGGTGCGTTAGTAAGCCCAAATGGCATAACAAGCCACTCATACAAACCGGCACTTGTTTTAAAAGCGGTCTTCCACTCATCACCAGGGCGGATGCGAACTTGGTGGTATCCGCTACGTAAATCGATCTTTGTAAAGACTCTCGACCCAGCAAGTCTGTCAAGCATATCATCAAGTCGAGGAATTGGAAACCTATATTTGACAGTAATTCTGTTGATGGCGCGGCTATCCACACACATTCGCATACTACCATCTTTCTTTGGTGTGAGAAGTGCAGGAACAGCGCAAGGGCTTTTGCTCTCACGCAGGAAACCCTTCCGAAGGAGCTCTCCCACTTGTTCTTGCAGAATCTGGTTCTCCTTTGGATTCATCCGGTAATGCGGTAAATTAGGAAGACTGGCACCCGGAAGTAAATCAATTTCATGCTGAATATCCCTCAAAGGAGGTAATCCATCAGGTAATTCCTCTGGCATAACATCACTGAATGCTTTCAACAAGGGTTTAAGCACATCAGGTATGTGAACAACAGTTTGGTGATCCCCTTTCTCCACAATCATATACATTCCTTCACGTTTACGCACATTCAACATAATATCAGCACCCTGCTTCTTTGGAACTTGAGGATTATTATTCTTTGGTTTCAAAGTAATCTTAACCCTTTTCCAAATAAAAGAATACGTATTCTCTCTAGCCCGGTGAGTGATATCAACGTCATACTGCCATGGTCGCCCTAACAATACATGGCATGCATCCATCTCCACAACATCACACGTAATAACATCTTGATATGATTTTCCAATCGAAATAGGCAAATGACAAATCTGATTTACCTTTAACTCTGGCCCCTTACGAATCCAGCCAATCGTATAGGGCGTGGGATGCGGTTCTGTCTTCAACTGCAAGTAGTCTACCAAGGCCCTCGAAACTATGTTTTCGCAACTACCGCTATCAATAATGAGATCACATACCTTGCCGTTGACGGTGCAGCGAGCACGGAAAAGTTGATTTCGCTGGGTGTCCTCGATCCGCGGGGCAAGTAGTAGGCGTCGGACGACACAGTTAACTTGCTCGCCCACTTCATCATCCACTTCTTCCTCTTCCACCCAATCTTCTTCATAATCGTCTCCATCATGCTCAACTACATTAGCCATCCTCCGCCGTGGACAATCGCTAGAACGATGGCCCAATTCGTTGCATTTGTAACACTTAATTGGTTGGGGCTTAGCATAAGGATTCTGTGCATTCTGATTAGGAGCGCGACTGTTTGTCGCGGTTGGCTCCTTGGACCCTCCTGCAGTATTTCCTGATCTCCGGTTCGTTTCATCAAATTGCTGTGTCAAGGAACTCGAGACTTCAGATTGCTTTCCTTTTCCGAACGATCCACGACCCAAGTAGCTATTACCTCGAGTATTAGATCCAGTCCTCTCCAATTGCATCTCAATCTTTCGTGCCATCTCCTGAGCATCCTCAACAGAAAACAACCGATGCAAGGAAACTCGATCTTGAATGTTAAGTCGTAAACCATTGACATACCTAGCAGTCTGTTGTCCCTCCGATTCATCAAGGTTATTACGAGCAGATAATCGAAGAAACTCCTCTGTATAAGCCTGGACGGATCGATTCATCTGCCTGCAATTCTGAAATTGCTGGAATAACAATTGTTCATAATCAGTCGGAAGGAACCTAGTCTTCAACATCTGCTTCATCCGATCCCATGTTCGGATTGGTGCCTTTCCTTGACGGCGTCGGTTAGTTGAGTCTGCTCCCACCAAGCCGAAGCGCCACCCTTCAACTTGTATGCCACGAACTTCACTTGGCGGTCCTCTTCGATCTCCATAGCATCGAAAAATTTTTCGACCTCCCAAAGCCAATCCATAAATTCTTCAATGTCTAAATTGCCATTAAAAGTAGGAAGATCTACCTTCAATTGATACTGCTCAGGATTTCGTCGATAACCTCCATGACGACGAGCCCCATGAACATGCTCATCCTGGAACCCCCTATTTCGGCGACCCCCACGAATTGGCATGTCCTGGAAGTCCTCTTCATCTTCGTCTTCAGTATCCTCGACATAGTCGGGACGCCTACGTCGGGGATTTCCTCCACGCTCCATGGCAACTTCGGGATCACGAACGACAGGAATTCGCTCGGCTGGAAGAATACCAGGTGCCTGGTTTGTGGTCAAGCGCTGTATAGCCTCAAGGATCTCTTGAAACTTCCGATCGGTTTGACTCACGAACTGATTGAATTCAACCCGCGTAATAGGCTCGTTTCCACGGCCCTCCGTTGCGGGAAGATTGACATTCACGTTATTCACCATCGTCACAGGAGAAACCTGCTCTGATACCAAATGACGCAGCGAAAAGAAAAAAAAAACAACTTCCAAGGAGAAATTCTGAATTTTTTAATTGCCAGATAATCTGATTACAAAGATGGACATCCTTTTATAGTGAAAGGACTCCTTAAGGAAGTAGCATAACTAAAGATAATATTATCAAATCCATATCTAATCAAATCAAGGAAATTAAATCAAGGAAATTCAAATCGAATAATGCTATTAAACGGAATATTCTAAATTGTCTAAATCAATGGACTTTCCCAAACTTCCGACGATCGTAATCTTCAAGATAATTAAGCGCCAGCTGTTCTACATCAACCAAGTAAATTATGAACAATCTACTCAACATAGGACGTCAATACATTTGGAGGGACCTAAATGTTGAAGGAAAACGAGTTTTGGATGGATCTGACTGCAAAATGTGAGTCACTATAGAAGGAGCGCAGTTCTACTATGAGTCTCTACAATCTTAATCGTAGACCCTCAGAGGTCTCCTCGGCACACAATCTCTCTCTCTCTCTCTCTGTCGAATTTACAATTTTTATTTTATATTCTTTCCACGTCAAAAGTTCAGCAGAGTAGCTTGATGATGGGGCACTAATTTGGTTGAACGCACGAAGAGTTTTGTCTATATATATGATGGAAGGACCATTTGAACAAACGAATGTACAATTCGAGAATTTAATTGCACGGATTGAGGGAAAAAAAATCAGTCATCCACGTTGGCTTTATCTCAAAAAGTTAAGCTTGATTTTATGCGATCGACGCCCAGAATATGTTGTTTCTGACCTAGTGTTCATCGTCGGTTTCATACTCTGCATGTTCACAAAAGCTTACGGACACGTTAAGCGCCAGCACATTTGGAACTGTATCGCATATGCCTACGCTTTAATTGGGCGAACGTCGTACTGACAAAGTGTTAGCTTTGCCCGGTGATGTGACCACAGATCCAAGAGATGACGCGCGCAGGCCCTCTCTCTCTCTCTCTATCGAAATTTAAAATAACAAATAAATATAATATTTGGATGTAAAATAGAATATAAATTTCATAATAACAAAAATAGTTATAACAATTTTTTATTTATATATTTTAATTTCTTTCTATTCTATAGTTTATATTTTGTATGTTTATATATTTAGTATCTATATTTATCACAAATTTTGGTATATTAGTCTAGTTTATTATTTAATATGTAATGAAATGATGGGAGGAATAAAAAGACAGGAAAAAAATAAAAATAAGTAAATAAAATGAAGTAGAAGAACCCTAAACAGATTCAAACTTAATAGGGATCTTCATAATTCTTCCTATCTCCTTCTCTTTTGTATTCTAATTCATGTTGAAGCTTCATGACTCTTCCATAGTTCTTTATTCATGCCAAAGCTCCATAAAAATGACAAGAGAGTCAAAGCTTCTTTTCTCCCGTGGCTATCTGGTTCACATCAAAAGCTATGAAAAACAACAAAAAAAAGTCAAAACTCCATTTTTGTTATGGTTCTTGTTGAAGTTTCACGAAGGTGTTGAGAGAGTCAAAACACTATATTTTTCGGAATTGCAAAATTCAATAATCATGTTTCCTCTCTTTTATTAGATTTGGTGTGCATTGGCATATTTACTACACTGTCAACGTTGCTATAGCCCCTTTACACTTATGTCCTGTTTGAACTTTACGGCTCTAGAATGTTGCTATGAACTAAGGGCCAAGCACAGACCAAAGGGCTCAACTTAACCAGCTCATAGGTTTGCTGGGCATTATGTGGGCCTTCTGGTAGTCGGGTTTCCTAGGCTGTCCCTCTTGTATATTAAAAAAAAGGGATAAGTGCATTGGAAGTTCGAAAACTTATTACGAAAGTACAATCGAGTCTTAAAACTTTTAAAAATACAATCAAGTCCTAAAAATTTTCACGAAAGTGCATTCGAGTCCTAAAAATTCAAAAAACGTATCAAGCCCTAAAACTTGTCATTTGGTTCAATGAAGTCCTTCATTTGTTGCACTTTTTAAAATTTTTAAGACTCGATTACATTTTTGTGATAAGTTTTAGGACTTCCAATATCCTTATCCCTAAAAAAGAAATAGTCTATGGACTAATCTGGTAGCAAAACTATTGACGAGAGGCTAATGAAAATTTGTAGTATCGGTATGAAAAGGAAAGCTCTCACTTGACGAAATATAAATTTTGTTTTCTTCTTATTTGTATTTGCAAAAAAAAAATTATTACCAAAATGTGAGCATTTAGGAATTTCTTTGCAGGTGCAGGAGTAACTTAGGATCACTCACAGGATGCAAGGTTATCTTGTCTTACTGATGATACTGGGGAAGGGAGACGTGGGGATGCTAGTATCATAGGTGCGGGTTTCGACTTCCATGCTCTGGAAAGGGCAGAGCAAAATTCAGAAAATAAGAGTTAGATATACAATAAATAAATAAATAAAATTCAAAACCTTTTCTCTTTCTTGATAAGTTAATTTGCGCTCTACAAGTTTGGAGTGTCTCTCAAGGGTTTCAATCTCGGGTTCCATTCCAAATCCATTTCGGAGTCGAAGCTTACTTTCTTGATGTTGATATGATGCCCCTACATCACCTTCCGAAATTGATGATCATAAAGTGAATTGTTGGGTATCTACAGAACAAACAAGTCTCACTTTTTTTTTCCCCCATTTCGTTTGAGACGTTTGAGCTGATTACTTCATTACAGGACCACGAGAGTCTCTCATAAGAACATTGTACATATGTTATCCGGATTCTCGGGTCGACATTGAGACCTAACGGGAGAGTCTGTGCAAGGAAAGGGAGACATGAAACACGAACATCCATCATTCCTGCCTAAGCAAACGTGTATGATTGAACTTCGACAGCCAATGAACATCGAAAAAGCATAACAATGCTTATATTATTTTCTCACTAAGATTAATTTATCTAGATTCCACTTTCAAGGGGTGGCAAGACTTTTGATGACATTCCAAGCATCATCATTTTGGCCAATACATATGAAAGGCATGTAATTATGATAATGCCACCATAGTCCGATTCCTGCTTCAGAAAACAAAAGGGAATATAAAAAAAAAATTCTGACAATAGAAGCTGAGGATTGGTGATAGGAGATTAATAGGGTTCAGGGCCAATGGCCACGAGGTGCTAACTCCTTCGATTTTTTTTTAAAACAAAAGATAAACGGAGAAAACTCTCTCTGAAAATATTAAAATGTTCATGTACAAATAGGACTAAGCATAATGAATCAATCAAATTGGGAACCGGCCGAATCGGATCGAATTGGCCAATTTGGTCCGGTTCCCAACCCCATAGAATTGAAACTGATTACATTCAGTCCCGTTTCAAACTATAGTCTCCCGCCACATAAAACCTACAAAGCAGAGGGTTCAAGAAGTTATAAGTAACTATACTTAGCAAATGATATGATGTCTGCAGAAAGGGTGAAGCATCGATTTCATCGATTTCATTTGATCTCTTGAGAATCAAACCGGACCTATCTTAGGACTAACTGGTCCGATTTTCGATTTCATAAACTGGAAATCAATCTTTCTGATTTGGTTCTCCATTTCGAATGAGATTGAACCAGATCAGAACCGATTACTCCTATGTTACGAGTGACCATGTTTCAAAAGAAACTCCACCCATTTTCTCTTCCAAGCCAGGACGAATCAATGGAGGTTGGAAGTGGACTCTGATTTCTAGAAATGGGTCAGTCCCGTCACGCACAAGCCAAGAAATGGTGGCAATGAAAAGACAGCCGTACAAAACACAGCTTGGATGTGCAATAACCAAGGAAGCTAATTAGTCAGATGGAGTATACTGTAAGAACCACTTTTAAGAGAGTTCGTGACCGCAATGACTCAATTAAGGAACGGATTAGGAAGGACGATGGTCCTATGTAGGCTTTTTAGGTTGAAAAGTGCATCGGAAATGCACGGTTGAATTTTCTGTCGCCTTTGGGACTGAAAAGATTAGACTAATTTATGTATGGGACAGCAAAAGGAGTGAGTTGCCCCATCGATTTCCATTTGTTTATGCCTCCTTTCGGTTTGTTTCTGTTCTGTGAACTTGATAAGTAAATAAGATGGTACCACTATCACCTCATGGTGTCCAACTATGAATCTCAACTTTACTTGAGCTAAGTACCAAATGAGTCCCTCAGGGTTTGGTGTAGTTTGTTGGAGCATCAAAGGATTTTCAGCTAAAAAATTTGAGGGTGACTTTATCAAATCCTACTAATTACGTGCAAATTATTTGGGTCAAGACACCTGCATATATAAGTCAAATATTTGGACTTAACTGGTTCATGGACCTTATATGGTGTTTCCCGGACCTATAGGTGTCCATGCCCTTGCGCTTTGCCCCTGAATTATATAATATACAAAACAAAAAGGAGAAAGTATCGGAAAGGAAGCATCTTTATTGTAATGAATCTTCAAGGAGAACAGGTATTAAAAGGAAGCATTTTTTTTTGGTTAAGAAAAAAGGGGAAGCATTTACTTCTAGGAAAGTTCAAAAAAAAAAAAAGGCTCGAAGTAAACCTTGTTTCAAATAAAAGTCTGAAGTACCATTATTTTCTTAAATTAGGGCCTAAAATTAACATTGTTTCATATAAGGACATGAAGTAGCTTTTTCAGTCTCAACGAAGGGCTTAACTTTCAAGCTGGTCAATGGCATTTTCGTCTTTTACGTTTTGTTTTTTTTTCCTTTTGATGTTCCTTCTTTTTTTTTCCTTTTCGCTGATGGCTAGCCACTAGCGATGCCCAGAGATTGCTAGGCAAGCGTCACCCTCGTCTGATCTAGCGAGGGCCACCCACTCCAACCACAAACAAGCCCTCGGCAAGGGATGGTCTTCACCTAGGTGAGGGCCGCCTTGTCGATCACCACAAAGCAAAAAAAAATGAGAAAAAAGAAAAGGAAAAATATTTTAGAGTTAAAATTGTCTTTAGGCTGAAATACCCTTAACTAGCCAAAATATTTAGCCTACTGACATCAGGCCCTTATTAGAATCTATTTTATGATTACTTCAGACCCTTGTTTGAGATTGATATGGCTACTTTAGAGCCTTATTTAAAATAAGGTCTCAACGAAGGGCTTAACTTTCAAGCTGGTCAATGGCATTTTCGTCTTTTACGTTTTGTTTTTTTTTTTTCCCTTTTGATGTTCCTTCTTTTTTTTCCTTTTCGCTGATGGCTAGCCACTAGCGATGCCCAGAGATTGCTAGGCAAGCATCACCCTCGTCTGATCTAGCGAGGGCCACCCACTCCAACAACAAGCCCTCGGCAAGGGATGGTCTCACCTAGGTGAGGGCCGCCTTGTCGATCACCACAAAGACAAAAAAAAATGAGAAAAAAAAAAGGAAAAAATATTTTAGAGTTAAAATTGTCTTTAGGCTGAAATACCTTAACTAGCCAAAATATTTAGCCTACTGACATCAGGCCCTTATTAGAATCTATTATGATTACTTCAGAAACCCTTGTTTGAGATTGATATGGCTACTTTAGAGCCTTATTTAAAATAAGGTCCACTCCATACTCTTATTTAAGAAAAATAGAACGCAAAAGGCATAGGTAGTAACACCGGCGTAACCAAGTCCCTGGATCTAGAATCTTTGGCTGCGTAAAATCGAACAATTTCTCCTGACTGCTCGATAAGGTTTTGTCTACCCTCCCCAAAAACTCTCTTAATTAGGCTTCTAGCCTACCTATTGTCAAAGGCTGGTGGCGACTCCATGTCACACTGTGCATTAATTTGTAGGATGATAATCGAGATCCAAAGTCACAATTTGATATGGATATGGGAAAGCTCAAGCTAAGCCTATCAGATGGCTTAGCAATACCATTAAATTAACGGACCCCGTCCGAGATCCAGGTCTCGATAGCACTTCAAGTTCTATTTGGAATTTTTCATTTATTTCTAAATGGAGTAAATGCTTGTTAAAATATTGGGCACGAAATAAAAGTCCAAAAGTTAGATAAATAAATATAATAGGTCCACTTGCTTGAGAGAGACTCGGAATTGATGTTTGGAAACATCTTCTTTCACTCAAATTTTTTATACTATTTTAGTAAAAATGCAATTCGATTAACCTTCTCAAATTGTTATAAATTATTGTATAGTTGTTGAATACCTGCGATTGTTGAGTTCAGTCATTCTTAACCAAAGATGGGGGTTGATTTTCTTAAGCGAGTGGTCACAGACTCACAGGTGGCAAACACGAGCTCCACAACCCTAATCATGAGCTTCCCTCTTCGGATCAGAATATTATATACTTAAACTATTTCTCTCATGGTAAAATTCAGTTTCAGTGTGTTTACGGTGTTTCAACCGGAAAGAACTTGACACATCTAGTCTACTTTGATGGCTGTTAAAGCAACTTGCTTTGAAAATTCGGGAAAAAATTGGGGACTTCATTGGAATTTGAACGTGAGGGAATTCTTTAGGAAATTAGCAGATTTTGGCAAAATTTCAATCTCAGCTCGTGTTCTTTATAGCTGGCTTCTCCAAATCACGTCCG
>JAGVVM010016818.1:0-16546 GCA_019149425.1 Psidium friedrichsthalianum
CGCAAATAGAGGCGAGGTCAAATCGAATGTCACATCAATCAATGTCCATCAATCAAATCAATATGTCAATCACACACAATTCCCAATGCAATCAAATCAAGTCAAGTCAAGTACAAGCATCATGTCATATAAACCCTCTCCAACTCCCACTTATTCATTTTAATTTTATTAAACCCATTATAATCTCACTTCTTCTCTCTCCTCTCTCTCTCCCTCATTCCTCCCATTTTCGGCCAAAATCCTCTGCTCTCTCTCTCTCCCGAAGCTCTCTTCCTCTCGGCGCGTCTTCTCGGCCTGCACGCGCCTGCCGCGATGGAAACGGCTCGTTCGGAGTCATCCGGAGTCCAAACGACTCCCGTTTCCTCCCACACGACCGTAAGACAAAGGGCTTCGAAGATATGTAAGCCTCTTCCAAGATTTTGGCCGGGAACCCCCTCAAAATCAAGCCCAAACCGTGACCCTGTGCTGGCGGACTTCCCTGCAACAGCCCCAACTTCAAACGGCTGCCCACAAAAATCCAACCGTTGGATCGCCGTGATTTTTGGATATGTCCTAGATCTATCCAAGGTGAGTTCATGGAACTTTGTTTCACTCTGATCCGATATCGTTTGGGCTTCCGTTCGTGCGTTTCCATTTCGGTCGACGAAACTATTTTTCTGGAACAGTTTCATGCCTTGCCTTCCACGACCCTAATCTGACCCCGTGAGCCTAAAGGACTTATAATCATGCCTTTCGTTGTCCTCCAGCTTGCTACGGCCCGGCTTGACTCTTGTTCAGCCCCCGAAGTCGCCGTGCCCCCTCCTTGAGCGTGAGCCAAACCGGCCACCCGGAGTCCCACCGTTGACCGTCGTTGCTCTCAGCCCGTTTAGGTAAGCAAATCTACTAATTGTAGTTTAGGAATATAGTATATGTGTGTGTTGGCTTGATTAGTGATTTGGTGTAAGTAGTTAATGGTAAATGGTGGATTATGGCTTGAACTAATTAAATCTAGTTTTGGGTATTTGTCAACGGGCTTATCCGTGGGCTTGGGATGTTGTTTTGGGCTGGAAATTGTTGTTTATGGGCTATGACTAGTGGTTGGGGCGTGAAATGATGGGCTTAGTTAGTAGATGGCTTGGAGGCCATTTTTGTCTTAAATAAGTAAGTTTGAAGTAATGGCTTAAGTCCAACTTGGTGGGCTTGCAATTGGGCGAAATTCAAGGCTTAAGGGCTGTATATATAGGGTTTGGATATGAAATTTAGGGCCCAAGATAGTAGGTGGCTTAGGAAGTGAATTTGGGCTAATTGGATGAGTTTAGGCTTAACGGGCTTAAGTAAAATTTGGGCCTTGGGCCTTAGACGAGATTCACATTAGCAAATGGGCTTCCTAAACCATTCACTTATAATCAAATGTGGGCTTATGAATGATAGTTGGGCCAAGTAATGATTTGGGCTTGAGTTGGGTATTAAGCTTCGAATGGACCGTAATAACTTGGACTTCAACATGGGCCTTACGTCCATTTAGGATGAATTGGATATTAATATAAGAAATGTTGATGGGCCAAAGCTTCATTTAACACTTGAATTGGGCTTGATGGGCCTTCAATAAATTCAGAACCCAACTTGATTTATGAAGGGTACATTCCTTAGACCCCCAATGATATGAATTTGCGTGCAGGGCACATAATTGATTTATGTTTATATACTGTCAATACTGAATGACGTGATGTGCCTAAATGTTATATTGTTATGCTATGCTGGTATGCATGTTCGTTTCTTAAGAACGCCTGAGTTGTGCCCTACCTTATTTGAGGCGTGTCTGAATGGAAAATGATTGCGAGCATGACATGTGTCACCAAGAGGAGTGACAAGGGGAGTTCGGCCCTGATACGTGTTTTACGCGGGGAAGTGGAGAGATAAGGGAGGTCGGCCCTAACGCGTGTTTACGCGAGGAGTGGAGAGATAAGCGTGTCAACCTGAGGCGTACCACACGCAGGTTGGGACACGAGCCTGATGCGTATGAGACGCGGGCCGGACCTATATGGGTCATATGGGGATGACAGACACGAGCCTGATGCGTATGAGACGCGGGCTAGATCCATCTGGTTCGTATGAGGTTGGCTGAATGTGTATTTGGCATTGCATATTGTTCATTGGTATTGGTTGTTGATTCCTCGCCTCATACGTGTGGTGTCTATATCTTGCTAATGCATGGTTATTGTTAGTTCGAACCTTGAACCGTGGTCTATCCTCCTTGAGAGTGGGCCCAGGGTGAGGTAACCAGTAACCCTAGACTATTGGTTAGGGTCAAACCTGCTAGTATACTCTATCCTACGCTAGGATTAGTGGTGAGCTTACTGAGTCCTCGACTCACTGGCGGTGGTTGCCATCTTTTCAGATCCCCGACCGTAGTGATGGACGCACCCTCGACGCTTTTTGGACTCCTAGTGGAGGTAGAGACCGAGATAGGCCTCTACATTGAGGAGGACCCAGAGGAGCTTCCCTGGCAGGCTGATTGGAGCGAGATCGACGAGGACTAGCTGGTAGACCCTAGATTGAGTGGTCTGACTGAGTGTGGATTTTTGTGTAGTATTTTGATTCCCTATTCTGGTGGTCTGTACCCGGCACTCTGGTTATGAATGTTTGTTATGTTGGATAATTATTGTCGGCTGCCTTCTTTATTCCCTTCTACCCCATTATCGTATGCATGTATGTATGGGATTGGAGAATAGCTTCCGCAGGTTCGTGTTTTGGAGGACGCGCTGTCTGGTCGCGATGGAATTTCCTGGGTCGTCGCATATCGTGGACCAGGCGAACGCGAGCGATTCGTATGTATGGTGGGATGTCGCGAGCCCGAGGGGTTCGGGGCGTGACATCTCAAACTTTGAACTGATGTGTGGGGTCCTCTTTAGAATGTTAACTAGCTCGATGTGGTCTATGAGCAAGGTTTTTGCCCTGAGTCACGGGCGCTTGGTGTGTTCGGGGCTGTGTGTTCATCCCCGTGAAACGCTGCATTTCTATAGAAGGATTTCTACTCTAAATCTACACTTCAGTTTAATAGTTATGTAGAAGGATTTCTCTTGATGGGCTCATGATCTGTGTGCTCATGAATGAGTTACTAACCACACCAAGCTCTTGTTTTTTCATTCAGGATCTGTTAACATGTCAATGGAAATGGAGTATAGCAATAGTGTGATGACTCCAATAATGGAATCAGGAGATGGACAAGGATTTGCTGAGTCATTTGACATGAATAAGGTAACTGAATCTGAATGTCATAGTAAGCGAAACCGTTAGCTTAGCTTCATTTTCATGAAGGCAAAAAAAAAAAAAAAGATGAACGGAAAAGTTATTATTGTGGGATCCAATATTTATACCATGTTGATCATGGTACTTCAAATATGTTGAAGCAGTGAAAAAGTGCAAAAAGAATCCCACCAATGTAGACAAGAAGCACAAATTGTTTACATCACATAGAAACATAGAGTAGGCAGGACTCAAGCGACAAGGGGGAAATACTAGTGCTACTGTTGTCTTAACTACATGGAAGTTTGATCAAGAGAGTTATAGGAACGTGTGGGATTTTGAAATTTCTTCAATAAGTTACAACCTCTCTTGATGCATTTGTCGCGATTTACTGTGGCTAGAGATTGCATGAAGTTGTATTTTTGTGAAAAAATTTGTTGAATTCTTCCTTTCGCAAGCTCAAGTCTAGGATCGCACTCACGCCCGATATATGGAGTTCCATTCAGAATATGAACTGCATGTTTCGAATTGCACATTATATTGATGAAGATTGGAAATTGCACAAAGAATCATAACTTTTGTAGCAATTTCTAGTCACAAGGACAAAGATATTGGGAAAGTGATTGTACAATGCATCTACGAGTGGGATACTGAGAAAAAAGTGTCCGCAATTATTGTGGATCATGCTAGTGTGAATGATACTACCCTTGGTTATCTGGAAAAACAATTTTCTAAAAAGAGTCTATGGATCTTAAATGGTGAAGTTTTACACATGAGGTGCATAGCTCATCTATTGAACTTGGCTATGAAGGATGGCTTGGCTGAGGTACGTGATTCTGTTGCACATATTCGAAACATAGTTAGGTATGTGAGGAGTCCCCCTATGTGAGCTAAAACATTTTAAGGTTATATTGAGAGTACAAGGACCACTTATAAGGTTTCAATTTGTCTTGATGTTAGCATTAGGTGGAACTCCACTTACCTAATGTTAGACATCGCATTAAAACTTAAAAAAGCTTTTCAAAAGATGGACGAAGATGATATTTCTTTCTTTGCTGAGCTTAATTTTGACACTCCAACTTGTGTTGATCAGGAAAATGCCATAAATATTTCCAATTTCTTGGAAACATTTTATGATGTCACCAAGAGGATGTCTAGGAATTTGTTTATCACTTCTATTGAGTATTTTGACGAGATAGCTTCTTTATATATTATTCGAAAGGAGCATCGAAGGCTATGGATCCTAAGCTGAGAGCTATGTATACAAAAAGGAAAGATAAGTTTGATAAATATTATGGGGGATTTGAAAGAATGAATAAGATGATGTTGATTGCAGTAAGTTGAAGTATGTGAGGCATTGTTATGGACTCATTTACGAAGATAGTGCGAAAGTTGATGAGATGTTTAATGAGACGAAGTTTACCTTAGAGCATTTGTTTAAATTCTATGAGAAATCTTCTCTTAGTTATTGTGACAAATATTTGGGTGGTGAACATATGATTGGTAGTAATCATGATCCTAATTGCAATATGGGTAATCGAGAAAAAGATTTCAATTTCTATGTGAAAAGGGCATATGATATCTTTATTGATGAAGAGAAAAAAGAGTCCGAGGGTGACTTAATTGAGCTCGTTCGGTATTTTAAAGTTGGATGTGAAGAAGCTCGTGACCTTGACATTTTGATGTGGTGGAACATTGTTGGCTAAAAGTTCAAAATCCTATCTTTGATGGCTCAGGATATTTTGTCTATTCCCATAACTACTGTTGCTTCAGAGTCAACTTTTAGTACATTCGGTCGTGTGCTTGATCGCTTTCGAATTTCTTTGACTCCTATAGTTGTGGAAGCTTTGATTTGCATTCAAGATTAGTTGAAAGTGGTTATTGAGCCAAGTATTGTTGAAGAGTGTATGAGAATGCGGAAAAGTTTGAGTTGGGTAAGTCCGTATCGTTTCTCATCTTGTATTTTTTTTTTGTATATTTAATAAGTGAATGTTTTATCTAATAGCTTTTTTGTGTTAGATATGGATAATGTTAATGCGGAAATTAACAATACATAGAGTTTGCAAGTTGACATGGAAAGAATATATGTGGTGAGATTTTCCATTTTATTGTTGTAGTCCCATTTTAGTAATTCTAATACAATTGACGTTGAGTAAATACAAATGTGGTTTTGTTTTCAGGGGATTACAACTTGGAGTCTTGGAGCAGTCTTTTCTTTTATGGATAAATTGAAGTTCCAACGTGGAGATGACTTGTGGATCCTTGGTAGACTTGGTTTTAGATTCAAAGCTTGAGAAGTTCGTTTATTTCTGTTGACTTATGAGATCCCAAAGCATGAGAAGTTGCTTGGTTTTTTATTATTGAGAAAAGGAGTTGCTTGCTGTAGAGAGGCGAAGGAAGGAGAGGCTGAAGAGAGGTGTCGAGAGGCCAAGATTGTTGTGGAAGAAGTTCCGAGTAGAGACGCCATGGCTTCGTGTCATGGAGCTAGTGCTTCTCTTACTCGCCTCACGAAGATTTCTAGCGGATTTTTCTCTTATTTTTTCTATGAATTTTCCTATTGGTTTGTGACTTTGAGGATAAGGTAATAGATTTCAAGAGGTTCCTCCTGGACTTTGTTTATATGTTATGGTTATATTTATGGTTTATATGTCAAACAGGGTCAAGATATGTTAAGAGATAATGCTACTGCCAGGGATGTCCCTTCCTTATGCCTGTTTTTGTGAAGTTTCTTTTTGGCTTCCAAGACCTTTGTGTACCTGTTGCACAGTACATCAAAAGTTACAAAAAGAAAAAGAAGGTAAAACGTAACTTCTTTATAGAAAATTCGGTAGACATTAGGATTGTAACCGAGATCCAACCGCCGAACTGAATCAGTGGTACGGTTCTTGATTGGATCCATGGAACGAGCAAGCAGTTTTGGGTTCACATTTTGTAGAACTAGTCTCTAGCGGGCGGTTCTTGTTTTAGGGTGGGAACCACCCATCTTGGAACCAATCACATCAAAATGTCATGATTTATGTGAGATTGACGCCTTGTGTACCATCTTCCCTTCAATTTACTAAGACTTCAGATAGATAGAATAAGATTAGCCCCACGATTCATGCTTTGTGATTGACATCATGGTCACTGTTGAAGTAAGTTTCCCATCCCTTTGCTATGTAATTTATTTCAATTTTTTTATGGTCCATGATAAGTCAAGGTTGATCACAAGTCGACTCCTTTCTTTAAAAAAAAGGGGGGAAATAATTATTTTTAGAGAAGTCATTTTTGATTTGTGCCATAAGGCCATTGTTTCTTAAGAAAGTTTTCGTCATTTTCATAGAATAACAAAGAAATTCAACGATTTTTTCATTCATGCGTTTACTTTCCTAGCATTTATAAGGGACCCATAATTTTTTTCACTTTCCGATGTCATTGTTCAGGAAGTTTGATGTCTTTATTTTTCAGTTCATATCAAGGGTACTCTGTGTCTTTATTTTCCTAGTTCATTTTAGGAAATTGCATTCGTTTTTTTTTTTAAAGAAAGAAAGAAAACTTGAAAACTGGAGGCAAGAGAAAAAAATCAAATAAGATTTCGTCGCAAGAAGCATTTCTAGCAACTAAGTTATTGGAGAAGCTCCAGTGACCAAACTCTACGATTTGGTTCCAAAAAGTCCCATTGGTCACACAAGGTCGCCGGAGACTGCCACTTCCGGCAACCAAATAGTATTTGATCGCCAGTACTTACCTTTAGCGACAGAATTTAGCTCTCTGGTCACTCAAGATCATCTTAAATTCCTAATATGAAGCTTGGATTTTACTCTCTCCCTCTCCCTCTCTCTCACCATAATTTTCACTTGACCTTTGTTGATACCTATATTTTCGTCCATGAGCTTTCTTACAATTTTTTTTTCCAAAAAAAAAGGTGTGGCGCTATTTCCACCTCCATTTTAGCTAATACACTTCTTTTTTCAGTTAACTACCTAAAATACTCTTCTCATCAGTTTCACAATATAAATATCCAACTACATCCAACAAGATATCATCTTACTCTACATCTTGTTACCACTTTGCCTTCAGAAGATGTTAAGTTTAGCTTACGGTGTTATATTTTTGTTAATAAAATTTGTATAGAGATTAGAAATTTCTATTTATAACGGCTTATGAATACATATTAATTACCTATTTTTCATTCATATAGTTGCAGCAAATCTTTATTTATAATTGAAATTAAACTTTGACCTAATTATCTAGCCAATCTTGATCTTGTGGGTGTTTTCAGGAATAAGTTTGTGGGTTCCTATTATTAATGTTGGATATTTCAAGAATTTTTTGAAATATTAAAAGCTATTATTATTGTAATGGCCATATAACAGTAATGGCTTATAATGGCTTTGTAACGTGTGATTTATTTTCTTGAGTAATAATCCTTATTTTACAATGGCTTTAATTAGTGGCTCTATTTTGTTTTGAATATAAATTGAAGTTCAAGAGACAATCCTGATGATTAATCGATTTACTAAGAGAATTTTCCTTCTCTTACTTTTTTCTACTGGGTTATACAAATAACATTGCTCATGTTTCTTATAATATTCATGTTGAGTATAGAAGGTCTGTTGTATATTGGGAGAGATAGCAACTAGAAGACTATTCACGGAATATTATACCTCTGAAATCCATATCTCGCCTATATCTTGCTTTATTTTTAAGACTTTGTATCATTTTCTCATATTTTTTCAATAGATTTCCAAAAATTGTTTTTTCATATTATCAAGAATTTTGAACAATCATAATATAATAGCCATCCCTTCATAAAGGTACAAACATTTGACAAGATTTAGAGAGATTGAATTAAGAGTCTTGTCATAATTAGAGAGAGCCTTTTTATCTTCTCATTGTTAAATCACTCAGAGAGCCTCCGGACCACTCCTCTAGAAATTTCCTTCAACCATTTCCTATAGCACAGAAATAGAATCATCATCGTTGCAACCATGCATTTTTTTTTTTTGAATAAATCTTCATCATGCCACAAACATGAAAATTAGTAGCTATCATGAACCGATTAGCCTTCCAATTATCTTTTACCTCTTTTCTAACCATGTTGGAAAATATATTAACCCTCCAGATTTTGACCTTTTTAGTTGCCACCATTAAGGTAAAAAAAACAAACAATCCATCCTGCTTTTATTACGAATGAATAACGTATGGAAAAAAAAATGAGAGAACATTTTCTACACCCAATGCTCCTAAACCGGTATTATCATTTCAAAATTTTACTCGAAATGCCTTTCACCAATTCATCATAAGGTTTTTCTATTAACTGGCCTCATGTATGCACATCTAATTAAAAGCTTAATTAATGAGGAGAACGAGAAGAACTAGGGACCAACCGGCCCTACTTTCCGTGACATAGATAGCAAACAACATAAAACACTAGCATTTCTCTTTCGAAAAACCTATCCAAATTTATTCCATTTGAATTGGCACTCTATATTAATATAGTGAACTTGCTAATACCGCTAGAATAACAACATTTACCAAGAACATGTAGAAAAATTAAATCCTCCAACAAAATTCAAAAGTAATAAAAAAAAGGATGGATAAACTGTTTAACATACCTTAATGCTAGGCAACTAAAAAGCCTCACAATCCTTGAGAAATAAAATATTTTCTTACGTGAGTTAGTTTCTAGCTAAAAGAGAATTGGAAGGCTCAATCGGTTCGGCATGATAGCCAGAATTGTCCTCCTTGTGGCATGAGAAGATTTGTTCACACACAAATAATAGCATTGTTGCAGCAATCCAATTTATAGCAATGTGCAATATAAGAAATTGGATTAGAAGGAACAATAATAGAAGGTCACCTTGGTCCGGAGGGTGATGAGTGATTTAACAATGCCAAGATTAGTAACCTCCCTCTAGGTGGGGACACCGACCTCTTCGTACAACGCCATCTATTTCCTTGTCAATCATCTTTGACTACCATAGAATCCATAAGGCAATTATCATTATGATTGTTGGAAAATTATTAGATAATATAAAAAAACAATTGTTGGAAATCTATTGAAAATATGAGAAAATAATATCAAATGTCCGATGCATGAAAGCACTATTCCTAAGGATAATTCACCCCTCGGAGTATGAAACTCCGTGCAATAGTCTTCTAGTTGCTATCTCTCCCAATATACAACAGACCTTCTATACTCCACATTGAATATTATAAGAAACATGAGCAATGTTATTTGTATAACCCAGTAAGAAAAAGTAAGAGAAGGAAAATTCTCTTAGTAAATCGATTAATCATCAGGATTGTCTCTTGAACTTCAATTTATATTCAAACAAAATAGAGCCACTAATTAAAGCCATTGTAAAATAATGGATTATTACTCAAGAAATAAATCACACGTTACAAAGCCATTATAAGGCCATTACTGTTATATGGCCATTACAATAATAATAGCTTTTAATATTTCAAAACTTCTTGAAATATCCAACATTAATAATAGGAACCCACAAACTTATTCCTGAATAACACCCACAAGATCAAGATTGGCTAGATAATTAGGTCAAAGTTTAATTTTCAATTATAAATAAAGATTTGCTGCAACTATATGAATGAAAAATAGGTAATTAATTATGTATTCATAAGCCGTTATAAATAGAAATTTCTAATCTCCTATACAATTTTATTAACAAAATATAACACCGTAAGCTAAACTTAACATCTTCTGAAGGCAAAGTGGTAACAAGATGTAGAGTAAGATGATATCTTGTTGGATGTAGTTGGATATTTATATTGTGAAACTGATGAGAAGAGTATTTTAGGTAGTTAACTGAAAAAAGAAGTGTATTAGCTAAAATGGAGGTGGAAATAGCGCCACACCTTTTTTTTTGGAAAAAAAAATTGTAAGAAAGCTCATGGACGAAAATATAGGTATCAACGAAGGTCAAGTGAAAATTATGGTGAGAGAGAGGGAGAGGGAGAGAGTAAAATCCAAGCTTCATATTAGGAATTTTAAGATGATCTTGAGTGACCAGAGAGCTAAATTCTGTCGCTAAAGGTAAGTACTGGCGATCAAATACTATTTGGTTGCCGGAAGTGGCAGGCTCCGGCGACCTTGTGGTGACCAATGGGACTTTTTGGAGCCAAATCGTAGAGTTTGGTCACTGGAGCTTCTCCAATAATTTAGTTGCTAGAAATGCTTCTTGCGACGAAATTTTATTTGATTTTTTCTCTTGCCTCCAGTTTTCAAGTTTTCTTTCTTTCTTTAAAAAAAAAAACGAATGCAATTTCCTAAAATGAACTAGGAAAATAAAGACACAGAATACCCTAGATATGAACTGAAAAATAAAGACGTCAAACTTCCTGAGCAATGACATCGGAAAGTGAAAAAAATTATGGGTCCCTTATAAATGCTAGGAAAGTAAACGCATGAATTGAAAAAATCGTTGAATATTCTTTGTTATTCTATGAAAATGACGAAAACTTTCTTAAGAAAAGAATGGCCTTATGGCACAAATCAAAAATGACTTCTCTAAAAATAATTATTTCCCCCCTTTTTTTTAAAGAAAGGAGTCGACTTGTGATCAACCTTGACTTATCATGGACCATAAAAAATTGAAATAAATTACATAGCAAAGGGGATGGGAAACTTACTTCAACAGTGACCATGATGTCAATCACAAAGCCATGAATCGTGGGGCTAATCTTATTCTATCTATCTTGAAGTCTTAGTAAATTGAAGTGGAAGATGGTACACAAGGCGTCAATCTCACGCATATAATCATGACTATTTTGATGTGATTGGTTCCAAGATGGGTGGTTCCCACCCTAAAACCAAGAACCGCCCGCTAGAGACTAGTTCTACAAAATGTGAACCCAAAACTGCTTGCTCGTTCCATGGATCCAATCAAGAACCGTACCACTCATTCAGTTCGGTACGGTTGGATCTCGGTTACAATCCTAATGTCTACCGAATTTTCTATAAAGAAGTTACGTTTTACCTTCTTCTTTTTTTTTTTGTAACTTTTGATGGACTGTGCAACAGGTACACAAAGGTCTTGGAAGCCAAAAAGAAACTTCACAAAACCAGGCATAAGGAAGGACATCCCTGGCAGTAGCATTATCTCTTAACATATCTTGACCCTGTTTGACATATAAACCATGACATATAAACCATAACATATACAAAGTCCAGGAGGAACCTCTTGAAATCTATTACCTTATCCTCAAAGTCACAAACCAATAGGAAAATTTCATAGAAAAAATAAGAGAAAAATCCGCTAGAAATCTTCGTGAGGCGAGTAAGAGAAGCACTAGCTCCATGACACGAAGCCATGGCGTCTCTACTCGGAACTTCTTCCACAACAATCTTGGCCTCTCGACACCTCTCTTCAGCCTCTCCTTCCTTCGCCTCTCTACAGCAAGCAACTCCTTTTCTCAATAATAAAAAACCAAGCAACTTCTCATGCTTTGGGATCTCATAAGTCAACAGAAATAAACGAACTTCTCAAGCTTTGAATCTAAAACCAAGTCTACCAAGGATCCACAAGTCATCTCCACGTTGGAACTTCAATTTATCCATAAAAGAAAAGACTGCTCCAAGACTCCAAGTTGTAATCCCCTGAAAACAAAACCACATTTAGTATTTACTCAACGTCAATTGTATTAGAATTACTAAAAATGGGACTACAACAATAAAATGGAAAATCTCACCACATATATTCTTTCCATGTCAACTTGCAAACTCTATGTATTGTTAATTTCCGCATTAACATTATCCATATCTAACACAAAAAAGCTATTAGATAAAACATTCACTTATTAAATATACAAAAAAAAAATACAAGATGAGAAACGATACGGACTTACCCAACTCAAACTTTTCCGCATTCTCAATGCACTCTTCAACAATACTTGGCTCAATAACGACTTTCAACTAATCTTGAATGCAAATCAAAGCTTCCACAACTATAGGAGTCAAAGAAATTCGAAAGCGATCAAGCACACGACCGAATGTACTAAAAGTTGACTCTGAAGCAACAGTAGTTATGGGAATAGACAAAATATCCTGAGCCATCAAAGATAGGATTTTGAACTTTTAGCCAACAATGTTCCACCACATCAAAATGTCAAGGTCACGAGCTTCTTCACATCCAACTTTAAAATACCGAACGAGCTCAATTAAGTCACCCTCGGACTCTTTTTTCTCTTCATCAATAAAGATATCATATGCCCTTTTCACATAGAAATTGAAATCTTTTTCTCGATTACCCATATTGCAATTAGGATCATGACTACTACCAATCATATGTTCACCACCCAAATATTTGTCACAATAACTAAGAGAAGATTTCTCATAGAATTTAAACAAATGCTCTAAGGTAAACTTCGTCTCATTAAACATCTCATCAACTTTCGCACTATCTTCGTAAATGAGTCCATAACAATGCCTCACATACTTCAACTTACTGCAATCAACATCACCTTATTCATTCTTTCAAATCCCCCATAATATTTATCAAACTTATCTTTCCTTTTTGTATACATAGCTCTCAGCTTAGGATCCATAGCCTTCGATGCTCCTTTCGAATAATGATATAAAGAAGCTATCTCGTCAAAATACTCAATAGAAGTGATAAACAAATTCCTAGACATCCTCTTGGTGACATCATAAAATGTTTCCAAGAAATTGGAAATATTTATGGTATTTTCCTGATCAACACAAGTTGGAGTGTCAAAATTAAGCTCAGCAAAGAAAGAAATATCATCTTCGTCCATCTTTTGAAAAGCTTTTTTAAGTTTTAATGCGATGTCTAACATTAGGTAAGTGGAGTTCCACCTAATGCTAACATCAAGACAAATTAAACCCTTATAAGTGGTCCTTGTACTCTCAATATAACCTTAAAATGTTTTAGCTCACATAGGGGGACTCCTCACATACCTAACTATGTTTCGAATATGTGCAACAGAATCACGTATCTTAGCCAAGCCATCTTTCATAGCCAAGTTCAATAGATGAGCTGTGCACCTCATGTGTAAAACTTCACCATTTAAGATCAATAGACTCTTTTTAGAAAATTGTTTTTCCAGATAACCAAGGGTAGTATCATTCACACTAGCATGATCCACAGTAATTGCGGACACTTTTTTCTCAGTATCCCACTCGTAGATGCATTGTACAATCACTTTCCCAATATCTTTGTCCTTGTGACTAGAAATTGCTACAAAAGTTATGATTCTTTGTGCAATTTCCAATCTTCATCAATATAATGTGCAATTCGAAACATGCAGTTCATATTCTGAATGGAACTCCATATATCGGGCGTGAGTACGATCCTAGACTTGAGCTTGCGAAAGGAAGAATTCAACAAATTTTTTCACAAAAATACAACTTCATGCAATCTCTAGCCACAGTAAATCGCGACAAATGCATTAAGAGAGGTTGTAACTTATTGAAGAAATTTCAAAATCCCACACGTTCCTATAACTCTCTTGATCAAACTTCCATGTAGTTAAGACAACAGTAGCACTAGTATTTCCCCCTTGTCGCTTGAGTCCTGCCTACTCTATGTTTCTATGTGATGTAAACAATTTGTGCTTCTTGTCTACATTGGTGGGATTCTTTTTGCACTTTTTCACACGCTTCAACATATTTGAAGTACCATGATCAACATGGTATAAATATTGGATCCCACAATAATAACTTTTCCGTTCATCTTTTTTTTTTTTTTTGCCTTCATGAAAATGAAGCTAAGCTAACGGTTTCGCTTACTATGACATTCAGATTCAGTTACCTTATTCATGTCAAATGACTCAGCAAATCCTTGTCCATCTCCTGATTCCATTATTGGAGTCATCACACTATTGCTTACTCCATTTCCATTGACATGTTAACAGATCCTGAATGAAAAAACAAGAGCTCGGTGTGGTTAGTAACTCATTCATGAGCACACAGATCATGAGCCCATCAAAAGAAATCCTTCTACATAACTACTTAAACTGAAGTGTAGATTTAGAGTAGAAATCCTTCTATAGAAATGCAGCGTTTCACGGGGATGAACACACAGCCCCGAACACACCAAGCGCCCGTGACTCAGGGCGAAAACCTTGCTCATAGACCACATCAAGCTAGTTAACATTCTAAAGAGGACCCCACACATCAGTTCAAAGTTTGAGATGTCACGCCCCGAACCCCTCGGGCTCGCGACATCCCACCATACATACGAATCGCTCGCGTTCGCCTGGTCCACGATATGCGACGACCCAGGAAATTCCATCGCGACCAGACAGCGCGTCCTCCAAAACACGAACCTGCGGAAGCTATTCTCCAATCCCATACATACATGCATACGATAATGGGGTAGAAGGGAATAAAGAAGGCAGCCGACAATAATTATCCAACATAACAAACATTCATAACCAGAGTGCCGGTACAGACCACCAGAATAGGGAATCAAAATACTACACAAAAATCCACACTCAGTCAGACCACTCAATCTAGGGTCTACCAGCTAGTCCTCGTCGATCTCGCTCCAATCAGCCTGCCAGGGAAGCTCCTCTGGGTCCTCCTCAATGTAGAGGCCTATCTCGGTCTCTACCTCCACTAGGAGTCCAAAAAGCGTCGAGGGTGCGTCCATCACTACGGTCGGGGATCTGAAAAGATGGCAACCACCGCCAGTGAGTCGAGGACTCAGTAAGCTCACCACTAATCCTAGCGTAGGATAGAGTATACTAGCAGGTTTGACCCTAACCAATAGTCTAGGGTTACTGGTTACCTCACCCTGGGCCCACTCTCAAGGAGGATAGACCACGGTTCAAGGTTCGAACTAACAATAACCATGCATTAGCAAGATATAGACACCACACGTATGAGGCGAGGAATCAACAACCAATACCAATGAACAATATGCAATGCCAAATACACATTCAGCCAACCTCATACGAACAGATGGATCTAGCCCGCGTCTCATACGCATCAGGCTCGTGTCTGTCATCCCCATATGACCCATATAGGTCCGGCCCGCGTCTCATACGCATCAGGCTCGTGTCCCAACCTGCGTGTGGTACGCCTCAGGTTGACACGCTTATCTCTCCACCTCCTCGCGTAAACACGCGTTAGGGCCGACCTCCCCTTATCTCTCCACTTCCCCGCGTAAACACGTATCAGGGCCGAACTCCCCTTGTCACTCCTCTTGGTGACACATGTCATGCTCGCAATCATTTTCCATTCAGACACGCCTCAAATAAGGTAGGGCACAACTCAGGCGTTCTTAAGAAACGAACATGCATACCAGCATAGCATAACAATATAACATTTAGGCACATCACGTCATTCAGTATTGACAGTATATAAACATAAATCAATTATGTGCCCTGCACGCAAATTCATATCATTGGGGGTCTAAGGAATGTACCCTTCATAAATCAAGTTGGGTTCTGAATTTATTGAAGGCCCATCAAGCCCAATTCAAGTGTTAAATGAAGCTTTGGCCCATCAACATTTCTTATATTAATATCCAATTCATCCTAAATGGACCGTAAGGCCCATGTTGAAGTCCAAGTTATTACGGTCCATTCGAAGCTTAATACCCAACTCAAGCCCAACTCATTACTTGGCCCAACTATCATTCATAAGCCCACATTTGATTATAAGTGACATGGTTTAGGAAGCCCATTTGCTAATGTGAATCTCGTCTAAGGCCCAAGGCCCAAATTTTACTTAAGCCCGTTAAGGCACTAACTCATCCAATTTATGCCAAATTCCACTTCCTAACCCCCTACTATCTTGGGCCCTAAGATTTCATATCCAAACCCTTATATACAGCCCATTAAGCCTTGGAATTTTTCGCCCAATTGCAAGCCACCAGTTGGAACTTAAGCCCATTACTTCAAATACTTATTTAAGCCCAATGGCCTCCAAGCCCATCTACTAACTAAGGGCCCCATCCTTTGTCCGCCCCAACCACTATTCATAGCCCAAAACAACAATTTCCAGCCCAAAACAACTCCAGCCAACGTAAGCCCGCTTGCAAATACCCAAAACTAGATTTAAATTAGTTTCAAGCCATAATCCACCATTTACATTAACTACTTACCACCAAATCACTAATCAAGCCACCACACACATATACTATATTCCTAAACTACAATAGTAGATTTGCTTACCTAAACGGGGCTGAGAGCAACGACGGCAACGGTGGGACTCCGGGTGCCGGTTTGGCTCACGCGCAAGGGAGGGCACGGGCGACTCGGGGGGCTGAACAAGAGTCAAGCCGGGCCGTAGGCAAGCCTGGAGAACAACGAAAAGGATGATTATAAGTCCTTTAGGCTCACCGGGAAA
>JAGVVM010016819.1:0-11518 GCA_019149425.1 Psidium friedrichsthalianum
GAAGAAAGGTTAGGACTAAATGCGTCATGGTGAATGTAATTTGTGGGTTTTTGGGGGAGGGGTAGGCAAGAAAAGTTGTGGACATGTGGGTATGATGCCGCAGTATGTTTGGCATCCATGCATGGGGCGTGCGCGACTTCGTTCTAGGAAGGTACATTGAACGTGGACAAGCTTGACTGTTCGAGAAAAACTGACCGAAACCGAGTGAAAAAAAAAAAAAATCGGAGTGAGTCGCTGGGCAGCGACGGTCGTTTTCCGCGTGGCAACTTGCACATAAACGGCTCCTGACCGGCATGTTTCGATTTCGAACTCGAAAGCGTGGGGGCAAGTAAATCCGTTTCTGGAAGGAAAACGTAGGTTCGATGCATCTGGACGGGAAATCGAACTCCTCTCTCTTCCGGTGGGGCCGGTCTTCATTCATTAATCTTTGGTGTCTTCGTTCATTTACTTGCCATTTTGTTTACCTTAACAAGAAAAAGGTAACCGACGTCACGAATGCCTTAATCTTCGCATGGCGCTCGCTCTAGGGTCAAATACTTTTCAAATTTGATTCATTCAATGTCATAACTTCTCGTTATGACGCTAGCTCGAGTGCCACGATTAGTGCTCCTCTTTCTACCAGAGCCTTCACTTCAGGCGCTGGAATCCGATGCATATGGGGATTTTGCAAAAGAATATTAAAATTCGAGCAATCATTTAAAAAAAAAAAAAAATTTTATGTCATTTGAGCTGGCGTTCGCTCTTGTAATCCTCGATAATGAAATGCTTATTTATTGGCGCCCCTCATTAGGATATATTAAATCTATTGGTTTGCTGTTACTTCACGATGTTCACAAACGGCAACATGGGTGTGCCGTGTACGACGAACTTGAGGTTGAGCTGGACAAGAAATATCCTCTCCGTTATTTCAAAAGCTCTCTCCAGAAGGCGTTTGCAACATAGTCCGCGTGCTTCCGAACCGTTTATACATAAACCCTACACGATAAGATCAAATAGAATGTCGTTTGATTAGTTGACCCGAAATGTGGTTTAATTAGTTCAAATGCGTGAATTTTGACAGTCTTGCCAATAATAGGAGGCGTATCTATTAGCGGTTGATTGATTTTCGGTCCGATCAGATCTCACCCCACGATCGGAGAATGGACCGGAGGTGCCTCGAATAAGATCGGCCGGCTAGGGGTGAGCATAGGTTCCGGGTAAAACCGAGAACCGGAGAACCGAACCGGTGGTTCCGGTTCGGTTCCAGGTTCTAATAGGTTAGGGTCCGGTTCCCGGTTCCGAATTTTAAAGAACCGGCGGTTCCGTTCCGGTTCCCGGTTCCGGGTAGAACCGGGAACCGGAACCGGAACCGGAACCGGTTTTTATAATAAACCCTAATGAATTGTTCCTTCTCACTCTGTTCTTCAGCGTTATTCCTTTCCTTCTTCTCGGACTCTGGAGAATTCGACAATCGACACCTCTTCGACGCCATCATCGACCTCTCCCTGGAACTTCTCGAACTTGGCATGCGCTTCGAAGGTGTGCCAATCTCTGCGAGAAAGAGCAACTGGGAAGCGAAGAGGCCATGGGAATGGATTTCGCCTCTCTTCTTCAATTTCGTGCCCCCTTTCCCTCCTCGCGACTAAACCAGAGAACCAAGACTCGCCATTGACCAAAGAACCAGCACTCGCGACTGAGGTGATCGATCTGGCTCTCTCTCTCACTCGCTTTCTCGTTCTCCTTCTCCTTCCTCGTCCTCTGTCTGTATCTTATTTTTTCCCTGCTTCTGATTTCAATTATAGAGAGAGGCGCTGAGTGCTCTGTGAGAGAGAAATTGGTGGGGAAGGAAGGAGAATCCACCGGGAGATCGAAGGGGAAGATCTTCTGCTAGAGTCCAGTCGCTATCTTGCTACCATTCGCCACCGATCAAGGCCTCAACAGGTTAGTTTTCGCTCGGTCCCCCTTCGTGCTTTGTTTATGAGCTTTTAAGCTCGCCCGACCGAGACCGTAGGTTTCCTTACGCTCTCGTCGCCGCCGTCGCGCTGGTTTTATCGTCTGGGTTTTATCGTCTTTTTAGTCACTGCTAATGTGCAGCTGAATCTTTACCTCAGATACTCTCTGGAAACTTTTTGAGAAGCTATGGGAAGGATATAATTAACATTCACCACGGCCTTTTACCATCATTTAAAGGAGGACATCCGTCTAAGCAGGTTAAAAAATTATTAACAGAGCTGTATGACTTTCAATTATATCACAGTTTCATCCTCTGTGGTTTTAGTTTTTCCTTGATTTGCTTGAAAAATTGTCAGGCTTTTGATGCGGGTGTCAAATTAATTGGAGCAACAAGTCACTTTGTGACAGAAGAACTTGATGCAGGGCCCATTATTGAGCAAATGGTAGGCACTAATTTTCTGCCCCTGGTATGGGTTTTGCCTTCATATATTCTTCAGGAGACTTGACAGATTAAGGTTCATGCCGAGTAATAATTTGTGCTCAAAAGGACTTTAATGTGGGCAAAACATTAGCTGTATTTGTCGAGTAGGTAATTTAGTGGCGGAACAATCAAGGCTTTGTTTGATCAGCGTTTTTCTTTTTTACCCCCTTGTCCTGCTTGTGGGGTGCCTGAAAATGTCGTAGATTGAGTTCAAATTTGCTCTTTATGTCGTAGACACAGCTTCAGCAGTGCTGCTCGAAAATGAAGTTCATTCTGGAGAAACATGCTTCAGAATCATGCTAATGGACATTGCTGATGATACTAAGAAAACCCATCTCACAAAGGTATATGCACTTGGCCCTTTGACTTTCACCTGACGCATATGTACAGTGTGGTAGTTATTTGTCTGTTTCATTTCAGACTGTGCATAGTTGTGCATATAAATTCCTGTAAAATTGCTTCCTGCTCTTTAAGTGCGATTCTAAAAGGCATGTTACCGAAGTTATAATGACAAACAGGGAACACACAAAAAGAGATTAAAGTTATGCCTCCAGCTATGTTTGAGATGAATGAAAGTGGAAGCAAAGTGAAAGCAAATAATGACAGAGAAAAGAGGTGGGAAATTGTTTGGAATAAGAAAGAATAACAGGGAAACAATTTGTCTGAAATTCTTCCCAAAATAGGAAGGACATTGGCTTGAGAGTTCCACTGCAGTTGCTCCAATACAACCCATTACTTTTGTTCAAAAAGTAGATGAGATGAACGACACTTTAGTTTATTAACAAACTTCAATTCCCTCGACATTTTAGCCTTGAAAACATCCAAACAAGAAGAGGAAATGCATCTATCTTTCTCTTCTTTTTCAATTTACTTTCTTGTTTTCTCTTTATTTCTCTCATAACTTAATTGCTGTGTACATGTTGATGCATACAAATAACTTGGTCTTTTGTGCTTTCACAACATTTCTATATATGACCAATTTGTTCCTGTTCTTTAGGTAATTGAAGGACTTGGGGGCGTTGTAGCTTCGGATGGAAGCGCAAGCACACACATCGTAACTGGGAAAGTCAGGAGGACTCTGAATTTCTGCACTGCTCTCTGTTCAGGGTATATACATAGTTCTTAGGACATGGCAGTATATTCTTCTATTATTAGGTTTGAGATGTTATAGCATGTAATGGAATGTCGTATAGACAGCTGGTTTACATGTTTGCTTTGTTTTTCCAAATAAATAAATAAATAAGATCATACATCTAGTTGCAAAGTACATTAGGGCTGTAATCTTGGCATGCTAACTAAAAATTGTCAAATTGTGTTGATTTTCTATGTAAAATGTAAACCACTTGTTAGAATACTAGTATCTCTATTTTCTTGTGAAAATTTTGTTGCTTATCCAGTTAATGTATATGGACCAGGTGTTAACTTTGGTTCTCTTGGATCTTCCTGGACTTCTGGTTTTCTCTACTTACACTCTCTTAGTAATGTTTTAGGCCGAGATATATCACCAGGTGATTAAACATAGCTTTGTTCAAGTAATGTTGGATCTTCCTGGACTACTGTGGGGTTGATTTATGCATGAACTGAGTTTGGGATTTTATTCGTGCAGACTTCTGTTGCGTTCACGAGCCTTGTCGTCGCCGTTGTCCCGACATTATTTGTAAGATACTCTGATTGCAATTCAGGATTATGTGCTGTCTATATGTTGTTGTGTTTGGCTCAGTTTGTGTATGAATTATTCTGCTTTGTTGTAAATCTGACCACTGAATTCTTAAAGCATGTGTAGATTGGATTCTTGGGAATGGTCTAGATCAGATTTTCTTGAAGTTTGTTTGCAGGATGGTTTATTTAGTACATTATTTTCTTATTCAGGTTCTTGCTTCGACTCTCTCGAATCTGACCTCAGTCCCTCTTTTATCTGCTGTGTTTTTGATTGATTTGGTATCACTAAACTCTTGAATTTTTGTATGGATACTTTCTTTTGTCAATTGTTTCATTACCATGACAACATGTTGCTGGCTCATCTGACATGACAACAAACCTCATCTTACTGTGATTTTTTGATTGAACTGGTTATTGTACTTTTAAAATGTATTTTTTGATCTTCTTTATTTCTTTATTTTTACCACTCCGTCAGTTCAGTGAAGAAGCACAGCAGTCATCAAGGAAAAGGTTTGGTTTGAAACTAATCTGCTTCTGAGATGCTGTCTGTTGTCTTTCTAGATTTATTCACTGAGATCGTTGAAATTTCCTACATTTGCAGGTTTTCCAGCACCTGCTAAAGCAGTTTTGCGGCCTGTCCCAAGTTCAAATGTGTGTATGCATCCAAATTATTCATATAGAGCTTTTTGAAATTTATCCCAGTGAATTCCTGTTCAGCCTCAATAATAAAATCAATAGACTTGCAGGTTACCATTGCTCAAAAAGTTGAAGGCTCTGAACCTAACAAAGTTGCAATGTTGATGTTGGCAAATCATGTGAACTGAGATTTGGAAGCTATTGTTTATGGCTGCAAGAACATAAGGAGGATATGAAGGATTCTGTGCCTGTGGTGAAGAGATTGAAGGACCAGCTTTTTGTTGCAAGAGCATATTTTCCTAGTATTGCAAAACTTCCCTCTCAAGAAAAGTTGTCTCGTGAATTGAGACAAATATTCAGGATTTTGAGCGTGTTCTGAGTGAATCTTCTAAAGATGCTGATCTTCCTCCCCAGTAAGTCATAAACTGCATGAAATGCTTGTAGTGATGGAAGTTTGCTGATAGGGGCCAGATTGTACCTTCTGGCATTATCGCTAATCGCTATGTCAAAATAGTGCATTGGTGTGTAGTTTGGCAAGTATCATTAGAAGCTTATTCTTGTTTGTATGAGCATATACAGTAACTTTGACTTGTTATTCGTGATAGTCTTCCAGTTACTCTTTCAAGCAACATAATGGTGTTTCCACTCACAAGTTATGCTGTTGATTAAAGGAAGTAGTCATTTTAATTATCTTATGCTTATCCTTCCGGTTCCTTTCAGACCCTGTTGTGCCACTCTTATGATCTGTGAAATCACGTGTGTCGTACCCTATTCATTTCTTCTCATAGTATCTATGCTGGTGCTTCCTTTCCAGTTTGTGAAATATAGAAGTTACAGCTGACTTTTTCATCTTCAGAGAGCTTCTTTTTAAGTGGTTCTTCGGATCAGTATCATTGTTTTATTATTTGGACAAAATAGTGTTCGATTATGCTTATTAGTATTTGGGATGATGAGATTTTCCCGAACATGATTATGTGGATGTTGGAGTTTCTTTTCGCAAGTTTTCTTAGTGAAATTGGTAGGTTCCGGGTACCCTGGAACCGGACCCTGGAACTGTGACAGGGTAGGTTCCAGGTTCTAGGATATACATGGTAGGTTCCAGGTTCCAAAAAACGAGGAACCTGTACTCGCGGGTAGGTTCCAGGTTCCGAGCGGAACCTACCGGAAACCTGGAACCGCTCACCCCTACGGCCGGCCAAGCGAAATCGGTTGCGTGTGCTTAAAAACACATATTCACATTTTAGAATGTGTAGAAGTGCCCTTAATAATTAAGAGTTTAAAAATGATTTCTTCGTAGATTTTTAATGAGTAAATTTAAAATTATAAAAAAAAAAATAGTCTATCCGATTCTGGCGGGCGGTTCCACCCCCGGAACCAGAAATCGGATAGACAATTATTGTTTCCAATTTTATGGAATCGGGAGTCGGATCAAATTGACCTATTTAGTCTAGTCGAGTGATTCCCGATCCAGTCGATTCTTTTGCTCTGCTCTTATATTTACTATTTTTTTTTTTCAATAGGCATTAAATTGCTCAAATTCACTATCGTTCCGTTACATGCTCTAATCACGCACATGAGTTACGATGTTTGAATTGCGTAACTCATTGATATGCGTAACAATGAGTTACGCATATCAATTGAACTATTATTACTCAGGCAAGAAGATTATTGTAATATTGGGTAATTTCTTTTTTTTTTTTGAATTATTGATTCTGATGAATGAACGGAGAGAAGTTAGTATTTATGGTTTGTAAATCGCAAAGACAGAAACAAATCTGAATTTACATCATTTTTTTTTCTCTATTTTCCATTTATCTCTTACGTAACTTAATTATTCTTGTACAAAGCAAAGAGGAAAAAAAATAGTATAATTGGCCAAGAAAAGGACAAAAGATAAAACAAAGAAATTACTTACCCACTTTCTCTCAAGAAGGTGAATCCCACAAAATTACTTAAAAGGTCATTCTAGCACTGTTGATGCTTAAATTTTGATTTTTTTTATATTATCATCTATTGCATAAGAATCAAGGACTAACCTTAGTTCCTAGCAAAAATATTCAAATCATTTTCACATAGGTTTCATTTAAGTTAATTAAGCATCCACTGTATTGCATTTGCATTTAATTGAACTGTGGCGGAAATGGGCATGAAATTGATTTACAGACAACCCAATTAGGACTAATTTAAATAGAATTTTCTCTAGAAATTGTGATAATCCGAAGTTGGGGACTATTCCTTAATTAAGCAAAAGCGCGAAACTTTAGCTCACTATTATAAATAGATGTCTTTGTTCATTAATCTTTGGTGTCTTTATTATTTACTCGCAATTTTGTTAGGTAACTAAAGGACTAATCGATTTATCTTCACAATTTCAACCTTTACCGTCTTTGAACGAAACCAAAACAAAAAGACAGTTATCTATATTGCTTATGAGAGTAAAGAGTACCACGAATGCCTTGATCTTCGAACGGCGCTCGCTCAAGAGTCTTTAAATTTTCTCATTGGTAAATCAGGTGCCGTAACTTTCGTTACGACACTAACTTGAGTGCTATAAATTTTCAATCGATCGCTTGAGTGTCGTGTCATTTTTATCGAAGCCTTCGCTACGGGTGATGGAAATCCGATGCAACATGACACTTGTGACATGATGGCAATGTCCCTAAAAAAACATGAAACCGGAGTTTATCGTTTTTCAAAAGTTTATTGGCGCCGGATTTCTTTGACTCCGAATCAAGATATATTAAATCTTGCGGTCATTCTTAATTCGCGATTTCCATTAAGAAAAAAGTTATTTCCACAAACAGCAACGTGGGGTGCACCGCCGTTGACGAAGTTGAGGTGGACAAATAATATATACTTTGTTATTTCAAAGGCTCTCTCGAGAATTGTGTCGTTCAAGGAAGCACAACGTCGTGCTCAGTCAGGCATAATCCGCATACTCCCAAACCGTTTAATACATAAACCCTATATGATAATATAAAATAGAATGTGGTTTGATTAATTCAAATGCGTGAATTTTAACAATCTTGCCAATAATAGGCGGCGCATCTATTAGAAGTGATCGATTTTCGGTCTAATCCGGTTTCATCCGGAACGGGAGACCGGACCAGAGGTGCCTCGAATAAGACTGGCCAGTCGAGTGAAATCGGTTGCATGTGCTTGAAATATGTATTTACATTTTAAATGTGTAGAAATACCCCCCTAATAATTAAGAGTTTAAAAGATTTCTTTAAAGATTTTTAAGAAATAATTTAAAATTTTAAAGAATAATTGATCCGATTCGGGCGGGCGATTCCACCCTTGGAACCAGAAACCAAATAGACAATTACCGTTTTCAATTTTATGGGATCGGGATCTAGACTGAATTGGCCTGTTCGGTCTGGTCGAACGGTTTCGGATCTGACCGGTTCTTTTGTTCGCCCATAATATTTACTACTTTTTTCAATAGGCATTAAATTGTTCAAATTCGCCACCGCTCCGTTACGATGCTCTAATCACGCCTATGAGTTACGATGTTTGAATTGCCTAACTCATTGATATGAGTAATGCATATCAATTGAACTATTATATACTCAGGCAAGAAAATTATTGTAATATTGAGTCGTTTTTTTTTTAATTATAGATTCTGATAAATGAATGGAGAGAAATTAGTATTTATGGTACGTAAATCGCAAAGAAAGAAACAAATCTGGATATATGTCATTTTTTTTTCTCTATTTTCCATTTAGCTCTCACATAACTTAATTATTCTTGTATCTAGCAAAGAGGGGAAAAAAAACAGTATAATTGACCAAAGAAGAAGGACAAAAGATAAACAAAGAAATTACCTACCCACTTTCTTTCAAGAAGGTGAATCCCAGAAAATTACTTAAAAGGTAATTCTAGTGCTGTTGACACCTAAATTTTGATTTTTTTATATTATCATTTATTGCATAAAAATTAAGGACTAACCTTAGTCCCCAGCAAAAATATTCAAGTCTTTTTTTGCATAGGTTTCATTTAAGTTAATTGAGCATCCATTGCATTGCATTTGCATTTAATTGGACTAGTGGCAGAAATGGGCATGAAATTGACTCACGGACGGCCCAATTAGGACTAATTCAAATAGAATTTTCTCTCTAAATTGTGATTACCGAGGTTGGGGACTATTTTGTAATTAAACGAAAAGCGCAAAACCCTAGCTCACTATTATAAATAGGGAAAATTTTAAATAAGGGCCCTAATTGTCCTCATTTTCTCAAATAAATGCATGAAGTAGACCTTATTTCAAATAAAACCTAAAGCGACCTCATTGTGTTAAAGAAAGGCTTAAAGTGCATATTGTTTTAAATAAGGGTATGAAATAACTATATTAGTCTCAAAAAAGAGGCCAAGTCACTTTAGTTAGGGGCATTTTAGTCATTTGTTATTTTTGAAAATCTAAAAAAAAAACTAAAACTATAAACAAAAAAAAAGGGACTGAGACACAGGTGAGAGGGGGTTGTCCTCTAGCCTATGGCCGCCACCCCAACATCGATGGGGGTAGCAACAAGGGCTGTTGAGATTGTTCACGCCTCGGCGAGGGCTCCCCTCTGCAGAGCGAGGGGAGCCCTCGCCATCGTTAGCTAGATCTTGCCTTGCCCAGGCGAGGCCACCCCTCAAGGCTAGCGAGGGCTTTGCTTGGGCGAGCTAAGGGCTCCCCTCGCTCTTGCCGACTAGATCTTTTTCAAGTTTGATCGAAATCTTTGACAAACTTAATTCTGCAATAGTCAAGGATTTGCAGATCTGTAAAGAAAAGGAGCAACCAAAAGCTCGAATCTCTTCCTCTTCTCTTTGTTCATTGCTACCTCGGATTGCAGATAAAAAGATTTGCCGAGGAAAACTCAAAACAAAAATGGAGAAAAGCCATCTTGCCTTTGTAGAATCCATCATAGGGCTGTTGTAGGAACCGGAAAAAGACCATAGAGATTTGCAGAGTTCACGATCTATGTACATCTAACCTTATTTTCTTTGGAAACAAAGCCATCTGACCTTGCCTTTGGTCGGCGGGGTCACCCGCCCTTGTTGAGGCGCCGGCAACCCCGATAGCCATTGCTGCCACCCTATCAGTGATCGAGCGATGGCCACAGGCAGGAGGTCTGATGTCTCGCCTGACTTTTTTTTCCTTTTTGTTTTTGTTTTTTTATTTAATTTATTAAAAAAATTAGATTAAATTTACCAACAAATTTGACTGGCCGGCCAGTTGGTGAGGTCAAGCCCTTATTTGAAATAACCATAGCCACTTCAGATCCTTCTTTGAGACAATGATGGCACTTCATGCCCTTATTTGAAATAAAATCCATTTCGTGCCATTATTTGAGAAATAAGGGCACTTTGGGCTTTTTTTTTTTTTTGGAATTTTTCCTTATAAATAGATGCCTTAGGGTCTTCACTTGGAGAGGTCACACAATTGTCATATGCGGCCATCGTTGAGGGACACAAAAAAAAAAAGAAACGAGAGGGCTCGTGAGAGATTCTCTACAGGATCCTTCGCCGCGAAGAATTTTCGGAACGAACCGAAAGGTCGAGAGAATGTCCAGCAATTGGCGGAGGCGGAAAACGCAGAGGGAATTGTTCTCTCTCTCGGGGCGGTGGTGGTCGGTGGTCACAGGTCCAACGGGGCGGGCCACCTAACTCGGACACAAGACCATTGGAGAAGGGAAAAAAAAAGAGAGGGGAGTCCCTCAAAAGAAGTCAAGGAATTTCTTTGTTTTCGTCTTTTGCCTTCTAATTCGAAGTCTCCATCAGGAGAGAGAGTCAAAGGGAGGTGGTCAACGGCAGTACACACCTGGAGTCTTCGAAATCGGCGCGTACAGAAAGCCACCGCGAGGGTCTTCGTCAGAAAGAGCGCGCGCACGACCAAAGCAAATTCTTTCTCTCGGTCAAAAAAGGGGAGCGGGTGGCGCTCACAGAACACGCCTGGTGAGGAGAAGACTTGGACCGTCAATTCTTTCTCTCGGTCAAGAAAAACCAAAAGAAGTTCTCTTTTCATTGCTTTTGTTCTTTTCTGTATTGATTGTTGGGTTAATATCACTAATTTTTTTTTATCACAAAAAAAAAATCTCAAACTAGTACACATGCGATAAATTTACTCTTTGTTAACTTCCATTAAATTGAATTAATATCAAGAAAAATCTCAAATTAATTCACCTGTAACAAATAGAGGGTAATGTATACACTTGATAATTGCTATGTGTCATCCAATAAACAATTTAATGATAAAATTTAACGAAACTGACGGAGGGTAAATTTGTCACGGCTATACCAGTTTCGGATAAATTTATCATAAGCGTACTAGTTTGCAGTTTTTTAGTGGTCAAAAAATAACGTGAGATGAATTTGTCGCAAATATGCTAGGTTGAGATTTTTGACGGCATTAACCCTTAGATTATTTGCCGCGCGTGACACTCCACAAAAAGGATTTCCTTTTGGTCTTCCTTTGCAATATCCACAAGAGGCCAATTTCAATAGAATATACAGCACAAGGACGATTGTGTTAAGATTCGGCGAACAATCAAGTCAAAGTAAAATGTAAAGCGAGAAAAAGAAAATCGAGACACAAGATTTTATTCTGATTCACCTTAAACTAGGGTTACGCCCAGCAGAAGATTCCACTATAATGGGCACATTCCATTTCTTATTACATTACTCAATTACAAGCGAAAAGAGTAATGAGTTCAAGCCCAAACTATTAATAAAAATTTACGAGTTTAAGTTATGAAAGTCCTTTGATGTACAGAAAGCATCGTCTCCTTGAGACCCTTGTCAGGGTAGCCCTCTCGGATCTCGATT
>JAGVVM010016820.1:0-13732 GCA_019149425.1 Psidium friedrichsthalianum
TAGAGCATAAAGTAGGCAAAATTGAACACTCTATGAATGCACGTGAAGATAACCGTTGATAGCTTCCTCCAAGCTTGCTTATCGAGCATTGTTTTGTCTGAAGTGAATGCCTCTTGACTATAATCCAAGGGGACGTTAACACTATTAAATCCTAGGCCTCCTTATCCTTATCTACACTCCTCTATTGTGATTATCTACTCGTATACTCATCATGCAAATAGTAGCACTAGAGTCACCCTCACTTTCCCAGTCAATTCCATGTTGGAACATCTTTTTTTCCACTATATCTTATTATCTGACAATTGCCATTATTCAAGTTAAATTGTTACACGCTATTGTGCCATACATACTACGTCACTAGGAAATATGGATTCGTGAACTTGGTTGGTTTATGAGAATGAGCCAAACCAAACAATTTCAATACTGCTGGGCTTCACGGTGAAACCCATTATACATCCCCATCCAAATAGATCCAAAGTGAGCCATCCCATGTGCAAGTATCAATTCATGTAGTGGCTACATATTGAGTTATAGGCTGAGCGACTGCGTCCACATCGTAGAGTTGTTGATCAAGAGTTAATTAACATCGGCACTACTTCGGCATACTTGGAATCCCCCACTTTTGTTTCCAGAGCTTCCACATATGTAGCATTAAAAACATGGATATCCCCGAATGCAGACCAGGTTCCGGTAGACTAATACTTTCCCTGAATTTGTCCACTGTCACCGCAGTGATGATTCAAGGAAAACGTTTAATAGTGGAGATCCTGAAACAGCATTATGACATCAAAAAGGGTGGGATGTCAACAAGGCAATATAACTCAATTGATGTTTAGATCCAACAGAGGTACGTAACCAAAACAAATATCTAAGCACCAAACAAGCATAGGTACAGATATTAATTGGCAAACTAATGAAAGGAATGAGCAATAGCTTACTGGCAGTTGAAACGTGTATATAAGCTCTCATTGCAGCAAACAAGGCTCCAAAAATTAAGGTGAATGTATCCCCATTATGCATTCCATACACTTAATGACAAAGGAAAACTGGAGAATATTTGGTGTAATAAAAACTAAAATAACTAACATACCAATACTAGTATGTGTTGATGTAATTATCATGACTGCGCATATAATTCTAGAAGCTAGACAATTTGTATGACAATTTGTATCCCCATTATACTGTTCTGATACAATTTCTATGTCACAACACTCCTTCCAGAGCCAACTCAATGCAGTGAAAAAGAGAAGCTAGACAGAAACGGAAAGATAATTTGGACTCACATTTGGTCCAAGAATGCGGGAAGCAATGTTCCATGATGGGTCCGCATCAAACCCCAAATTCACGCATGTGCTCAAAGCTTGACAAATCTAAATAAGATAGAGAGTTCATATATTCATGGATCATGTAAACAATGCAGCAGGATATAACGAGGAGATGATGCAAAAGATAACCACCTTACTCCCTTGTCAGGAAAGGAGACAGGTTGCGAATTTTGACCCTGTCTCAGTGATGCAGAGCCGCATGAAAGCTGATAAACATGTTCAAAATTACTGAGAAAGGGACACCGTCGCACTGCGTAAGCCTTGACAATATTCTTGCAGCATCGGCCATTTGGGGGGTCATAAAACTTCCCTTCACATGTAGCCTGACAATCCTGTAGAATCAATTGTAAGTTTCCTGCTAAAAATGCTTGTGGGACTCTTGCGATTGCAGAAGATCATATATTAGTGCTAGCTTTCCTGTTTAACTGACCTCAAAGATGTCAATCGAGATCAGCGCCATACCGAAAAAGAAAGGCACATGGCCGTTGCCATCGTATTCATCATCTGCAATCCCATTACTAATGAGGTAACCCTGCAGTAAGGAACATTTTTTCCATATTTAAAAATGTCAGACAGTCAAAGCCATCACCATGGAACTGGGCATTCCTCATGTCTTTCAGCAGATGATGAGAATAGGGGGTTGATACCTTCAAATTGATAAGAGGCTTTTCACCTTTTTAAATTCCTGGAAGAGAAGTTCATTTGCAATTACTGACAAAACCTCAACAGATGAACCTAGAATGTAAAAGAGTACAGAAAATTAACCATAATAAAAAGCACGGATGTACTATAACAACGATATACAAAATAAACTGACAGAAGCAACAAGTGCTTGCTCTGTTATCTGGATGATGGAGTTTCTTTGCTGTACCTAAGTAAACTGCTACACTTATATGACAGACGTTGCAAAAGAAGTCCGGCAAAATAACGCTATTCCACGCATAGTCCAATCTGACTCTTACACAGAGATGAAGCAAAACAACAGCTCATCCTCATTAGATCATACTCTCAAAATTCCTTGTGAGTCCAATCATTTGTCTGCATTGATTCCAAAGATTCGGACCTTGTGCATATTAGGAAATTTGGCAACAACTAGCACGATCACAGCAAGTGTGTTCAAGAAGAGCATAGGATTCTGTAGTCGGTTGTGTGAGATGCTATCAAGTAACTGTCAAGGACCATTAGAACAAAAGAGGTCAGTGCTCGCATGATGATAAAGCCAAAAGTAAAGTCAGTTCACAAAGACTAGATACTAGCATAGCAAAGAGGACAATGACAACAACAGGGAAGGAGGTTCACTTCCTCTAACACACTGTAGATTTAACTTGTGAAAGCATCGACACTGTCAGCAACAATTCGAGAAATTTATACTCTTATGACCGAAATGATAGATTATTTAACAAGAACTAAAGCCTTCGACCTTGCGAAATTAATAAAACACCAAGACAATGTCAAGCACCTGCTTATTATCTGCCCTATACAGCGTCAAGCATCATGCATTACAGATTCTCACTCTCAAAATTTGAAATCAAGGAAATTCACAATACCATCGTCAAACTAACTACTATTTTGCATCAAATATAAACTATCTATCTTTTGTAGGCCATGCTTTTACATATTTAAGGAAAATTGATAATAGTTACAACTTGTAATTTCAGGAAAAAACAGCGCATAACTGACTTAGATAACACATTGAAGCGGTTTTAGAATGTGTTTTAACAATTCGAAGGATACCATAGATGGCCGTTGTTTTGTTACACTTCTCGATTCGATCACATTGAGACAAACCCAGATGAAAGAAAGATCAAACACACTCGAGCAAGATCAAGGAAAGAGGAGAGAAAGATACCGGGCCAACAAAAACCGCTGCAGCCTCGGACTCGTTCGACACACAAGGCGAAGGCCGAGAGCGACGGATCGATCTGTTGAAGATGTCGTCCTTGCTCGACAGGAATTCCAAAAGCAAGGGGCGAGACAAAGAGCAAGAGCGGGATCTGTTGCTGTTGTTGCTTCCTCACTCGACAGGGATTCCAGCGGTGTTGCTTCCTGCTGCCTGCCGGTGTTGCTACCTCGCGAGAGCGAGATCTGCTTGCCGGTGTTGCTTCCTCGCGAGAGCGAGATCTGTTTGCCGGTGTTGGTTCCTCACTCGACAGGGATTTCAGCGGCGAGAGCGAGCGAGATCTGTTTTGGCCTTTTTCTTTTTTGTTTTCTTTGCGCGACGACAGCCGAGCCAGGCAAGGAGCGCGAGAGAAATACCAGAGATCAGGAAAAAAATATTCAAAAAAGCCTACAGTACGGTTACGCGGGCAAATTTTGGGCTAAATTGGCAGGGATGACGTGGCGAAATTCTCGGCCGTCCGATGAGAATGGACGGCCGAGATTAAACTATGTCACCCCTGCCATAGAGAAGCTATGGCAGGGGATCCGATTCCCCCATCAAAAGCCACCACCACGAAACAACTGAAGCGAAAGGCACAAACAGGGAAGCGCGAGATCTGAAACATGGGCTTTCCTCATTTATTGCAGACAGGACTTTACAGAACAACGGTAGGGTAGGGTGAAGCTCTACTTAAGACCTACAGCAGGACCAAAATCATGATGAGCAGAAACACGAGCGCGGCTTAGCCCGATCCGATCGCTCCCATTGTGAGCTGCCCAGCAGTTTTCCCCCGAGAGCAGATATAACCCGAGCACGTGAAAAAAACACAATGACGTAAAGCAGCGCGTCTTAGCTGGAGAAGCAGCCTCGCTCGTCTTGTAAGCCCCAAGAGCAAAGCTCCTTGAACGTTCACGTCGAACAACGGATCCACCAGGATCGGAACATTTCTTGAAGACCCTCTGGCGAAAGCTTTGTTCAAGTCGAACTTCGGATTCACCAGGATCGGACATTCCTGTGTTTATACATGGTATATCGTCTGCCGAGCCGCGATGGACTCCCTTCTCAAGATTATCCAAATCATCGTCTTCAGCAGGGAATTCTCCCATAGTCTTGCGAAGGAACCTGTTGGAAAAGCTAAAGATGGGAGACTTGCCTCCCTCCTCAGCAGAACAAGGCACTTCATCTGCACAGTTGGAGTTGCCAACCTCCGTCAATTTAGTGCGATGGGCCCAGAAAAAGGGAACGGAGACTCCGGAAACAATATCCGATGTCTCCGCTCCCTGGACTCAAACTACTATAGTTCGGGGACCGGATTTTCTCCCTCGGACCCCCACATAATCCTCAACCTCCAGCTTATTCGGTTGAGGGAGCAGGGCGACCATATTTGGACTTGCTTTCTCCAGCCAGCCTTCAAGGCGTGTCTGTCACCACCTATGATCCGGATCCCTTGGCCACAGGTGTGCGCTTCTCTCAGGAACCAAGCCCTTAGGCTTCTCATCGAGTACAGCACAGACAACCATCATTCTTAGCTGCCTCCATCGGCCATCTTCGATCCTCATCTCGTCCATGGATGATCTCTCTGGATGTCAAAAGGAGAACTTGGGTGAGAAATGGGCTGGCTATGGAAGATGAGAAAATATTGAAGGTAAGAGTATAGGTGTTCAGGGTGTGTGTTGAAGTTCCCCACCTAAGTTGAAAATGGTACCATTCATCTCAATGTTTGAAAATGTACCATGTGCTGGAATGGTTGCACTTATGACTTATCCTATTGTGACCAGCCCAAAGATATGTCTGTCTCGTAGCACAAAACTTGAGCAAAAGCAAATTTTTCTCTCCTCCCTCAATTTGCGTCCATGGAAGAAGTACTCAGAACAGAGATCACGTCCAAAATCCATCCCATCTTCATGAAGTCTCCTCCCTTCAAGAGCTTCATCATGACGGTCACCTTTGCAATCCTCGATACCCTGGCCCTTGTACGGACGCCGATCTTCCCTCACTTGCTTCCATGAGTGTGTTCAGGACAGAGAAGGCATCGCTCAGCCCGGCTCACAAAGTATCATAAGGCAGTTTATCCGAATCCATCCTCATCTTCATGAAGTCGCTCTCCATCACGAGATCATTATGAAGGTCACCTTTGTAATCGGAACACCCTGGCCCTTGTTCCGACGCCGATCCTCAATCGAGACTCGGCAACCTTCAGAGCTCTGGTGTTGTCCATCATGCTCGCCTTCGCGTCCGCTTTCTGTTTCGCTGCTGTTGATCCACTACAAGAAGACGGGTTTCGCAGCGCGAGTTTGCCGGTGTTCTTCCCTCGCAGCCATGGCTGCAGTTTTAGCGTTGCTCCTGTCTGTCTCGGCTCTCCATGGACGGTGAAGCACAAGTTCCTAATGGGGCGACGGCGAGACGGAGAGTTCCTGTCGGCAGTAGCCCCGGAAAGACAGTAAGGAAATGTTATATCCTTTTTCGTCTCTTCTAGTGCTGAAAATGATGCTCTTCCCCTTGTATTCGATGAGCAATGTATTTTTCCATGTACTGAGAGCGTTGAAGTTATGATAAATGCATGGATTTATAGAAAGAGGATGCTGCGTTTTGTTTATATTCGTCGAGATTTTCAAAGACTCAGTTCATCTAAATCAAAACAAATCATCGTGTGCAAGCATTACGAGGACTTCTTTTTACCCAGAATGTGTACTTCGGGCCATTTCTGTTAGCTCTGCCCCTGAGATCAGTGTGTGTGTGTCCGAAAGACAGATACACCACGCTTTATGTCACATACTGGAACACTCAGTCCACAGTGGACAGCACGGGTCATTCTCAGCTCAGATTCTTCGACGACATTGAGGCCCAGCTGAAGAGAGAAATTACATTTGGGCTGGAGTAAAACTGAACACGCAGAATTGCTTCTTTGAAAAAAGAAAATCAAAGGCGGAAGTTACAATCATTATAACGAGATCCTGACAAAGTTTGTCGCTAATAATACAGCCGTCGACAAACTCTCGAATCTATTACTCCCACACATTCATGCGTCACACCAGATGCTTCCCACCGTAAGGTCCCAATGGCCTCCTCATCCCCCGAACTTGCCCTTTTCGTGAAAAAATTTCAAATAAGAGTTTGAAATGCCAATATTTTCTTAAATAGGATTTGAAGTGCCATCATTATTTCAAAGAGAATAAAATAAATATTGCTTCAAATAAAAGATCGAAATGTCCATATCAATTTTTTTAAAAAAAAAGAGCTTAAAGTGAACATTATTTTTTTATTTTTTTAATTTATTTAACTGAAAAATTAGGTTAAAAATTGTATTTCGATAAAATGCACTTGATCGGTCGAAATATTTAGCCGATTGACTGGCGGCAAGTTCATACCCTAATTTGAAATAGCCATGATCACTTTAGGCCCTTATTGAAATATGAGGGTACTTTGAGCCCTTACTTAAACACCATTTTATAATAGATCTAACATATTTTTTGTGGTGCACTTAATTGGGTGTGTATTGTAAATCTCTTGAGTGGTCATGTGGTAAATTATTATATAGCAAGTGAAAAACGACAACTTGTCAGAGAGGCTGGGGACCTCGGAGAACAGACAGCCAGAGTTATACTTTTCGCACCCAAACTATTTTGCTTCCATGGATCTGAAGACGTCGCTTCATCCCAGTTCATTCCCAAATCCATCATCCCCATCATCATCATCATTATCATCCTGATGCCTCCATCATGAGATTCATCTTGACGGTCACCTTTCTAATCGGCAACGCCTCACCCTCGTTCCGCCGTCGATCCTCAGCGAGACTCGTCGATCTTCAGAGCCCTAACGTCGTCCGTCATGCTCGCCTTCGCATCCGCTTTTGTTTCACTGCTGATGATCCGCTACAAGAAGACGGTTTCCCAGCGACAATTTGTCGATGGTCTTCCAAGGTTGCCATGGCTGCAGTTTTAAAAACTAAATAAACAAGAACTAAAACTGCAGCCATGGCAACCTTGGAAGACCATCGACAAATTGTCGCTGGGAAACCCGTCTTCTTGTAGCGGATCATCAGCAGTGAAACAAAAGCGGATGCGAAGGCGAGCATGACGGACGACGTTAGGGCTCTGAAGATCGACGAGTCTCGCTTGAGGATCGACGGCGGAACGAGGGTGAGGGCGTTGCCGATTAGAAAGGTGACCGTCAAGATGAATCTCATGATGGAGGCATCAGGATGATAATGATGATGATGATGGGGATGATGGATTTGGGATGAACTGGGATGAAGCGACGTCTTCAGATCCATGGAAGCAAAATAGTTTGGGTGCGAAAAGTATAACTCTGGCTGTCTGTTCTCCGAGGTCCCCAGCCTCTCTGACAAGTTGTCGTTTTTCACTTGCTATATAATAATTTACCACATGACCACTCAGAGATTTACAATTACACACCCAATTAAGTGCACCAGCAAAAATATGTTAGATCTATTATAAAATGGTGTTTAAGTAAGGGCTCAAAGTACCCTCATTATTTCAATAAGGGCCTAAAGTGATCATGGCTATTTCAAATTAGGGTATGAACTTGCCGGCCAGTCAATCGTCTAAATATTTCGACCGATCAAGTGCATTTTATCGAAATACAATTTTAACCTAATTTTTCAGTTAAATTAATTAAAAAAATAAAAATAATGTTCACTTTAAGCTCTTTTTTTTAAAAAATTGATATGGACATTTCGATCTTTTATTTGAAGCAATATTTATTTTATTCTCTTGTTTGAAATAATGATGGCACTTCAAATCCTTATTTAAGAAAATATTGGCATTTCAAACTCTTATTTGAATTTTTTCACGAAAAGGGCAAGTTCGGGGGATGAGGAGGCCCTTGGGACCTTACGGTGGGGAAGCATCTGGTGTTGACGCATGAATGTGTGGGAGTAATAGATTCGAGAGTTTGTCGACGGCCTGTATTATTAGCGACAAACTTTGTCAGGATCTCGTTATAATGATTGTAACTTCCGCCTTTGATTTTCTTTTTTCAAAGAAGCAATTCTGCGTGTTCAGTTTTACTCCAGCCCAAATGTAATTTCTCTCTTCAGCTGGGCCTCAATGTCGTCGAATGAATCTGAGCTGAGAATGACCCGTGCTGTCCACTGTGGACTGAGTGTTCCAGTATGTGACATAAAGCGTGGTGTATCTGTCTTTCGGACACACACACACTGATCTCGGGGGCAGAGCTAACAGAAATGGCCCGAAGTACACATTCTGGGTAAAAAGAAGTCCTCGTAATGCTTGCACACGATGATTTGTTTTTGATTTAGATGAACTGAGTCTTTGAGAAATCTCGACGATATAAACAAAACGCAGCATTCCTCTTTCTATAAATCCATGCCATTTATCATAACTTCAACGCTCTCAGTACATGGAAAAATACATTGCTCATCGATACAGGGGAAGAGCATCATTTTCAGCACTAGAAGAGACGAAAAAGGATATAACATTTCCTTACTGTCTTTCCGGGGCTACTGCCGACAGGAACTCTCCCGTCTCGCCGTCGCCCCATTAGGAACTTGTGCTTCACCGTCCATGGAGAGCCGAGACAGACAGGAGCAACGCTAAAACTGCAGCCATGGCTGCGAGGGAAGAACACCGGCAACTCGCGCTGCGAAACCCGTCTTCTTGTAGTGGATCAACAGCAGCGAAACAGAAGCGGACGCGAAGGCGAGCATGATGGACAACACCAGAGCTCTGAAGGTTGCCGAGTCTCGATTGAGGATCGGCGTCGGAACAAGGGCCAGGGTGTTTCCGATTACAAGGTGACCTTCATAATGAATCTCGTGATGGAGAGCGACTTCATGAAGATGAGGATGGATTTCGGATAAACTGCTTATGATACTTTGTGATCCGGGCTGAAGCGATGCCTTCTCTGTCCTGAACACACTCATGGAAGCAAGTTGAGGGAAGATCGGCGTCGTACAAGGGCCAGGGTATCGAGGATTGCAAAGGTGACCGTCATGATGAAGCTCTTGAGGGAGGAGACTTCATGAAGATGGTGATGGATTTTGGACGTGATCTCTGTTCTGAGTACTTCTTCCATGGACGCAAATTGAGGGAGGAGAGAAAAATTTTGCTTTTGCTCAAGTTTTGTGCTTACGAGACAGACATATCTTTGGCTGGTCACAATAGGATAAGTCATAAGTGCTAACCATTCCCAGCACATGGTACCATTTTCAAACATTGAGATGAATGGTACCATTTTCAACTTAGGTGGGAACTTCAACACACACCCTGAACCCTAATACTCTTTACCTTCAATATTTTCTCATCTTCCATAGCCAGCCCATTTCTCACCCAAGTTCTCCTTTTGACATCCAGAGAGATCATCCATGGACGAGATGAGGATCGAAGATGGCCGATGGAGGCAGCAAGCATGATGGTTGTCTGTGCTGTACTCGATGAGAAGCCTAATGGCTTGGTTCCTGAGAGAAGCGCACACCTGTGGCCAAGGGATCCGGATCATAGGTGGTGACAGACACGCCTTGAAGGCTGGCTGAGAAAGCAAGTCCAAATATGGTCGCCCTGCTCCCTCAACCGAATAAGCTGGAGGTTGAGGATTATGTGGGGGTCCGAGGGAGAAAATCCGGTCCCCGACACTATAGTAGTTTGAGTCCAGGGAGCGGAGACATCGGATATTGTTTCCGGAGTCTCCGTTCCCTTTTTTCTGGGCCCATCGCACTAAATTGACGGAGGTTGGCAACTCCAACTGTGCAGATGAAGTGCCTTGTTCTGCTGAGGAGGGAGGCAAGTCTCCCATCTTTAGCTTTTCCAACAGGTTCCTTCGCAAGACTATGGGAGAATTCCCTGCTGAAGACGATGATTTGGATTCTTGAGAAGGGAGTCCCATCGCGGCTCGGCAGACGATATACCCATGTATAAACAAGGAATGTCCGATCCTGGTGAATCCGAAGTTCGACTTGAACAAAGCTTTCGCCAGAGGGTCTTCAAGAAATGTCCGATCCTGGTGGATCCGTTGTTCGACGTGAACGTTCAAGGAGCTTTTGCTCTTGGGGCTTACAAGACGAGCGAGGCTGCTTCTCCAGCTAAGGACGCGCTGCTTTACGTCATTGTGTTTTTTCACGTGCTCGGGTTTATATCTGCTCTCGGGGGAAACTGCTTGGCAGCTCCACAATGGGAGCGATCGGATCGGGCTAAGCCGCGCTCGTGTTTTCTGCTCATCATGATTTTGGTCCTGCTGTAGGTCCTTAAGTAGAGCTTCACCCTACCCTACCGTTGTTCTGTAAAGTCCCTGTCTGCAATAAATGAGAAGCCCATGTTTCAGATCTCGCGCTTCCCTGTTTGTGCCTTTCGCTTCAGTTGTTTCGTGGTGGTGGGCTTTTGATGGGGGAATCGGATCCCCTGCCATAGCTTCTCTATGGCAGGGGTGACATAGTTTTAATCTCGGCCGTCCATTCTCATCGGACGGCCGAGATTTCGCCACGTCATCCCTGCCATTTAGCCCAAAATTTGCCCGCGTAACCGTACTGTAGCTTTTTTTGAATATTTTTTTTCCTGATCTCTGGTATTTCTCTCTCGCTCCTTGCCTGGCTCGGCTGTCGTCGCGCAAAGAAAACAAAAAAGAAAAAGGCCAAAACCAGATCTCGCTCGCTCTCGCCGCTGAAATCCCTGTCGAGTGAGGAACCAACACCGGCAAACAGATCTCGCTCTCGCGAGGAAGCAACACCGGCAAGCAGATCTCGCTCTCGCGAGGTAGCAACACCGGCAGGCAGCAGGAAGCAACACCGCTGGAATCCCTGTCGAGTGAGGAAGCAACAACAGCAACAGATCCCGCTCTTGCTCTTTGTCTCGCCCCCTTGCTTTTGGAATTCCTGTCGAGCAAGGACGACATCTTCAACAGATCGATCCGTCGCTCTCGGCCCTTCGCCTGTGTGTCGAACGAGTCCGAGGCTGCAGCGGTTTTTGTTGGCCCGGTATCTTTCTCTCCTCTTTCCTTGATCTTGCTCGAGTGTGTTTGATCTTTCTTTCATCTGGGTTTGTCTCAATGTGATCGAATCGAGAAGTGTAACAAAACAACGGCCATCTATGGTATCCTTCGAATTGTTAAAACACATTCTAAAACCGCTTCAATGTGTTATCTAAGTCAGTTATGCGCTGTTTTTTCCTGAAATTACAAGTTGTAACTATTATCAATTTTCCTTAAATATGTAAAAGCATGGCCTACAAAAGATAGATTAGTTTATAATTTGATGCAAAATAGTAGTTAGTTTGGACGATGGTATTGTGAATTTCCTTGATTTCAAATTTTGAGAGTGAGAATCTGTAATGCATGATTGCTTGACGCTGTATAGGGCAGTATAATAAGCAGGTGCTTGACATTGTCTTGGTGTTTTATTAATTTTCGCAAGGTCGAAGGCTTTAGTTCTTGTTAAATAATCTTATTCATTTCGGTCATAAGAGTATAAATTTCTCGAATTGTTGCTGACAGTGTCGATGGCTTTCACAAGTTAAAATCTACAGTGTGTTAGAGGAAGTGAACCTCCTTCCCTGTTGTTGTTCATTGTCCTCTTTGCTATGCTAGTATCTAGTCTTTGTGAACTGACTTTACTTTTGGCTTTTATTCATCATGCGAGCACTGACTCTTTTGTTCTAATGGTCCTTGACAGTTACTTGATAGCATCTCACACAACCGACTACCAGAATCCTATGCTCTTCTTGAACACACTTGCTGTGATCGTGCTAGTTGTTGCCAAATTTCCTAATATGCACAAGGTCCGAATCTTTGGAATCAATGCAGACAAATGATTGGACTCACAAGGAATTTTGAGAGTATGATCTAATGAGAGATGAGCTGTTGTTTTGCTTCATCTCTGTGTAAGAGTCAGATTGGACTATGCGTGGAATAGCGTTATTTTGCCGGACTTCTTTTGCAACGTCTGTCATATAAGTGTAGCAGTTTACTTAGGTACAGCAAAGAAACTCCATCATCCAGATAACAGAGCAAGCACTTGTTGCTTCTGTCAGTTTATTTTGTATATCGTTGTTATAGTACATCCGTTGCTTTTTATTATGGTTAATTTTCTGTACTCTTTTACATTCTAGGTTCATCTGTTGAGGTTTTGTCAGTAATTGCAAATGAACTTCTCTTCCAGGATTTAAAAGGTGAAAACCTCTTATCAATTTGAAGGTATCAACCCCCTATTCTCATCATCTGCTGAAAGACATGAGGAATGCCCAGTTCCATGGTGATGGCTTTGACTGTCTGACATTTTTAAATATGGAAAAATGTTCCTTACTGCAGGGTTACCTCATTAGTAATGGGATTGCAGATGATGAATACGATGGCAACGGCCATGTGCCTTTCTTTTTCGGTATGGCGCTGATCTCGATTGACATCTTTGAGGTCAGTTAAACAGGAAAGCTAGCACTAATATATGATCTTCTGCAATCGCAAGAGTCCCACAAGCATTTTTAGCAGGAACTTACAATTGATTCTACAGGATTGTCAGGCTACATGTGAAGGGAAGTTTTATGACCCCCAAATGGCCGATGCTGCAAGAATATTGTCAAGGCTTACGCAGTGCGACGGTGTCCCTTTCTCAGTAATTTTGAACATGTTTATCAGCTTTCATGCGGCTCTGCATCACTGAGACAGGTCAAAATTCGCAACCTGTCTCCTTTCCTGACAAGGGAGTTAAGTGGTTATCTTTTGCATCATCTCTCGTTATATCCTGCTGCATTGTTTACATGATCCATGAATATATGAACTCTCTATCTTATTTAGATTTGTCAAGCTTTGAGCACATGCGTGAATTTGGGTTTGATGCGGACCCATCATGGAACATTGCTTCCCGCATTCTTGGACCAAATGTGAGTCCAAATTATCTTTCCGTTTCTGTCTAGCTTCTCTTTTTCACTGCATTGAGTTGGCTCTGGAAGGAGTGTTGTGACATAGAAATTGTATCAGAACAGTATAATGGGGATACAAATTGTCATACAAATTGTCTAGCTTCTAGAATTATATGCGCAGTCATGATAATTACATCACACATACTAGTATTGGTATGTTAGTTATTTTAGTTTTTATTACACCAAATATTCTCCAGTTTTTCCTTTGTCATTAAGTGTATGGAATGCATAATGGGGATACATTCACCTTAATTTTTGGAGCCTTGTTTGCTGCAATGAGAGCTTATATACACGTTTCAACTGCCAGTAAGCTATTGCTCATTCCTTTCATTAGTTTGCCAATTAATATCTGTACCTATGCTTGTTTGGTGCTTAGATATTTGTTTTGGTTACGTACCTCTGTTGGATCTAACATCAATTGAGTTATATTGCCTTGTTGACATCCCACCCTTTTTTGATGTCATAATGCTGTTTCAGGATCTCCACTATTAACGTTTCCTTGAATCATCACTGCGGTGACAGTGGACAATTTCAGGGAAAGTATTAGTCTACCGGAATCCTGGTCTGCATTTCGGGGATATCCATGTTTTTAATGCTACATATGTGGAAGCTCTGGAAACAAAAGGGGGGAATTACAAGTCCAA
>JAGVVM010016823.1:0-10968 GCA_019149425.1 Psidium friedrichsthalianum
TTGGTGTATCACCAAGATTCCGGCGATCAATGACGGGTCCCATTGTTTGGAGAACCATTTTGTAAGATGATCTGTTAATGAACAGAAAAGAACCCTTGTCAAAGAGCACTGTTTGGCGTTCTAATTAAGCTTGGAGGTTAAGGGTAGTACTTGGTGTGGGCAGTTGGGAGCAGGAAAGCAGCTGCTCCTTCACCAAACACCCGGGGATGATTCGGCGTGGTCTTGGTGTGATTGTCGATGAGACGCCCCGTGGGGAGGGGTGAGCCTTGGAGGGGGAGCGAGGAGGGCGGAGAGGGAGGCGAGAAGGAGGTAGGTAGTGGCGGGGGGTTATCAGGCGGCGGCGCGGCGGCGTGGGTTACATTTTCGCATCGCGATCCGATTCGGGGTAAGTTTTCCACGACATGCGCGCGCGTGTTGCCACTTGTTTGCATGGTCCTGTTGGAATTGAGAGGGCCGCCAGCCGGCCGCTCCGATCCAAGCCCGGCCTGCCCCATGTTTCGAGTAAGGATTGAGCCTGGGTGGTTGTCCCTAAATTCATCCGACTTCATGGAGCCAAAGCCAGCCCCCCCGTAGTAGGGGAATCGAGGCACGTTCTCGTACATTCAATACTAGACTGATGTGCTCACCTCAGTGGTTAAAACACTAACCGCAATTTTTGTGACGGGGCTTTCGTGTTGTGATGCATATGCCCGTCGGCGAAGTCTTCTTCCTCCTCAATCTATTACTCTTTTTGTCCGCCACACACCCAACTCCCTTTATAACCTTTCCCATTCTTTCTTTCGAGAGCCTTGGCATAGTCTCACCAAACCACATCGGCAGGAGATCTTGATTGAACGAATTTTGAGTGACCCGCAGTCCCTCAAGTGTTTCCGGCTCACTTAAAAAAACAATGAGGCCTTAAAAAATTGTCGTTTATTGGATACTAGTCAAAATAGCGGAAGTTGGTAAACTAATTAACATGGCATGAGTTCTTTAGAGTATAATTAATATCTAAAATAATTATAATAAAATCTATTTTTTCCTGTTATTTATTTTTATCCTTATCTTTTTGCTAAACTTTTTGGAGAGAGAGAAATATTTAATAGTAGAAAATTTCCAAGATTTTTTTATCATAGATCTTGCTTTATAAAAAATTCTGAACTCAATAGTTACATGGAAAAGAAACGGGTTGTTGCGGCTCCGATCCAAGGCTCCATGTTTGAGGAAGAGATTGTTGGGGTTGTCCTATATCGATTATAAAAGGAGTTGATGTCAGTTTATAAGTGTGAGGGGAAGTCTTATCTTTTGAGCTAACTTTTGAGATGAGAGAGATCTTAAATTTTAGACCTGAATCTGTATCATATCTTGATGGTTTTAGATATCGATTGTTATTGAAAGGCCCTAATGATGATTGAGGTTCACAAGAAAGCGAACGATAACTTTGGATTATGGGCCAGTTGGATTGCATAATCGTGGCTTTGTTGGGAACGGCAACCAAGAAAGGATTATATACTCTAACTCCATGTTTAGTTACCACTTCGTTACTAGTTATCCATACGACATAGGCCATGGTTTTATGAGAGACACGGGTCTCATTCGTCATCGGCGAGGGACACAAGCCTAAAATTTGGGTTTTACCCTGGGGGAATCTAGAGAGACACGTGCCTCGATTCCCCTACTACGGGGCTCCATTCCAACAGGACATGAGTGGTGGACTTCCGATTTCCGCTCAAGCTCCCACGGGGTATCATCCGAACCCAACATCCCGTGAAGGAGCTGCTCAATGCAATTTCACCTTCTCAACTTTTGAAGTGCTTTCTAGGGTTTAAGTCTCTTACAAAATGGTCTCAAACATGGGACTTGATCGGAATTTGTCCAAGCGCCGGCTACTTTGTGGTCAAGTGTCCACAAATGGTCTCCCTTAATGTCAAGCGTCTAAAGCCCGATATAAAAAGAAAAAATTGTCAAGCGTCTAAAGAACGTCTCTGCCTTTCAATTTTGACCTTTCCACTAGTTGTCAAGCGTCGAATTATCTCTATAAATTTTATGCGAAGAGAGCAAAAAGTTTTCATAAGAAGTCCCACGATGCCTCTTCAAATAAGTAGACAACCAAAATTTACGAGGACGATCAAGTCAAATCGTGGGGTTAGAGATCCAAACGTACAAGACTTGAAGAACTCAAATCGACATTAAATTTTGACCACAAAAAAAATCGACTTGAAAATTAGGTTCTAAAACAAAACATAAGAATGATGTGGTGGCTTCTAAATATGTCGATAATTTGCATCTAAATCGAGAAGATATCGCTCCTTTTATTTCAGTTATTTTCCAGAAAAAATTTATAGACCGCTAGTTTTTTGAGATCCATGTTTTCTTGAATTACTTTATTTTTACTCAACTTATACTAGCCAGCGACAAGTCAAAATGGCAAAGTGCGCTTCAGAAGGAAATCTTTTGTTAGAGATGATGAAGTCCTAATTTCCTCTTTTGTTATTAACTCTTTGAGCCTTGCGACAAGGAAAATTATAACTAAGCAACGTCTACGGCTTTTGGTACGTATGGACATCATCCGGCATATGATGAAGATCTTTACCATATCTCGATTTCTATCAATTATACAGGATCACGATACGTGTCTCTAATTTTGGAAATCATAACCGAATCGAAAACCGTCATATCCTATCTTTTTTACAACAATTAGGACATGCAAATTGTCACTTGAAACTTGAATAGATTCTCCTCCACCCATATTAAGAGAAGTAGAGACTCAAGCCACGTTATAGTATTAGCTCGAATAATCTAATCTAGTGCTCGTATATAAAAGAGAAATGGATACCAAGGTTCCTAACTTCATAGTATAAATGTTGTTTCGAGGGTAAAATGGTCACTTAAAAAGGTTCATAACTTGTATTTCCGATTTTCGTTTAGAGAAAACAACTATTATATTATTATTTAAAGTTGTGCATGCACATGAAAAATCAATGTCCCGAAGAAATAAAAATAATATAATATTCCGATATCCCATCTAGGAAACCAATGGTACTTCAAGTACAACCTTTCGACCAAAAAAAAAAAGTACAGCCTATTTTGACATCTCCTTCTTAATATATAGATCGATAGACTGATCCTATATTCCACACTATATGCTATCCGTAAAATCCATAACCTCATTGGATCACTTAAAGTACTTTATGTCCAATAAGATCGACGAAAGTACAATAATAGAAGAAAGAATCGAGGATTTTGTCCCCTTTGTGAAATTAGCCAGTCAAAATGAGGTCACGCCAAGAATAATTCTTGGGTAAAAAGCTTCAAAATTCGTTCTACTCCCTCTGTGGAGACTGGACGGAACAGGGCAAACAAAAGATAAAAATTAAAAAAATTAAATTAAAGCGAGAACAAATTCCCACGAAAGGAACTTTGCAACACTTTTTGACGAATACAATTTTTAGACCTTGGAATTATCAAGAAGCACTGTGCACTCCACTCTCTCATGTTTTCAATTATTCCAATTTTGAGTGCTCTTACTTTGAATAGATATATCGTTGATAGCTTAGAAATCGCACCACAAAAAGAAAAAAGGAAAAAAGTGGGGTTTAGCTCACTCAACAAGTCAACAAAATGTTTGCCATTCCTGACATTACCCAGTGTCGTCCAGACCCAAAAAAAAACAAAGTGTCAACACCCAGCAAAAAAAGACTTTTGTAGCTAATAATCGCAATAATGAACATTTGCTAGTTATTCAGCATTATAGTGTGAAAAGAACAACATTCTTGAGTTGAAAATTACTGAATAAGAGTACAACAATAATCCAACCACGTGAGGATGAACAAGTCTCGAACAGGAACTACACAATGTTGCCCCCACATTCATATTGCAAAGAAGGGAGAAGAATTAATCTCTCCTTAAGATTGTTGGGGTTAAAATTAATCTCGATTTGAGGCTATTGTTAACGAGAAAATTAGAACAAATATCAGAATTTGATCCACATTATCCACACTATAAACCGTTCTACGCAAAATTTTGAATTATTTGGAAACGAGTCAAACATCTATATGTGACATGAAACTTAACGACATTAATATGCCACAAATTCTTGCCCCAAGTACAGCCATTTGATTTTTGGGTGTCTAGCCATTGTATATTCTTTTGCAATTACTCCACACGTGATATATATAATCTAAAATTGACAGACATGGTTTGATTGTGACCGATGCCATCGGTAATTTACATTTACTATTGTATATTAAATTTCATGTCACGTCAACATCCTATCCCATCAGGAAACGAAACCACTTCGTCCCTTCCACCTTCAAATCAACACAGATTTGCATCAGATCGATTGAATGTCGACTATATTCTCGAAAGCGAAAGATCAAGGTTGAATTAGCTGGAAAGGTGCTGCCACCCAAAAAAAAATAAGACTAACGTGCATCGCATATAATCTCGTGGAGTGGGGTGGTAAAAATATGAGGGACGGGTCAAAAGTTAAAATATAATGTTATTAAGACTAACGTGCATCGCATATAATCTCATGGAGTGGAGTGGTAAAAATATGAGGTAATCCTCACATATAATGCACGAAAAGGCCAGCTTCTCCATTGGGTGTAGAAGAATAAATGGAGCCGAATATATTCAAAGAAATGCCATTGCCACTTCAAAGTGAGTGTTTAATTTTGTGGTTCCTTTATTTTAGTCAAAAGATAGGTGGAATTTCAAGTTTATATGCCTGTCATGTCGAAATTATAGTGGAGGACAGTGAAAAAAATTACCTTATGCTTTCACATAATTTATGCGGTAGAGAGGCGAAATGACATAGAGGCTATGGTAGAAGTTCTTGTGGAGTGACCCAGCATCGAAACGAGTGGTTTGTGATAGGATTTGTGCTTATTACGGTTAACAATTTTTTATTTTCGATTTGCTGCTACTACTCATTCTAGATGAGACATTATGATGTCCCATAATTTTATAACCATCTGAAGTTCGAAACCTTATTAGAGATAAAAGATATTCTAAAAGATATTAATAGAGCGATATATTATAAAATGTGACAATTTATTTCACTAATGTGTGCACACAGAAAGCTGCACCAATTGACACCTCCTAGTCCAAGCATATAAATTGATGAAGGCAATCCAGTAAGCAATATAAAATAAAAGGGAAAAAAAATACTTGATTCTTTCCAAACAGGAAAAGGGAAGGGAAGGGGGGGGGGGGGGGGGGGGGGGGGGGGTGTTGTGTCAATTATAGTCCCTAGTTACTTAAGTTCAGTGTCCCAACTCCAAGAACCAAATCAAAGAAAAGCAATGCCTAATTTAAGATCATTGGATTAAAGTTACTTCGTTTTCGACATAAGTGAATTTTCGGAAAGGGTAACCAACACTGGGCAACCCCTACTGAATATTATTGGCAAGGTCTTTTCTCTCGCGACACGAAATGTTTGGTTTGAATCTATAATTGCTTTCCGCTATTCACGACCTGAAGATTCAAGGCTACAAGAGTCATTTAGTCCAACCCTACTGAGAGATACCGGAAGTTTAATTAAGCCTCACCACACGAGATATACTGTATCAGAGAACAGCAACATGAACAGTTTAAAGGCTATCTCGTTGCGTGAAATCTAACTTGTGGTCTCATCAAAAGGTATGGGTTGACAACTTTATCGCTCGACAAATCACAATGGGGGGTGGCATTTCCCACGTCTATAGCTTTCTCTAGTGTACTTACAACATTTGTGTTTGGGTGTCTTGGTTTGTTTTCCGGTTTTGAGATCCTTGGGAGATAAACTCAACCTTCCAAAAACTTCTCTACCTTAGCCTTGTTTAACTCCTTTGAACCTCCCACTATTTCCACATTATATGCTCCTTTTGACTTCAAGTTGCTTCCTCCCCGTTCTCTGAATAACACATATCCAAGTTAAAAAGCATCAGATTGTTCTAAATTCCGACTTGTGGATGTATACTAAGAAAATATTAATAGTCTTGCCCCTTTCAATAGAGCCATTTTAAAAAATTCTGAAAAATAAATGAAATCCTTATAAATTTTTCGAACACCCTTCTTTTCATGCCTTCTTCTTTATTCCTTTTCTCAATTCTTTTGACCAGATCTCTTTGCTCCTTTGCAAAAGCCTCAATTTTGTCTTTCCTTTGCTGTACATATACATAATAAACAAAAAAGGGTTATGTTTGGTCGGTCGCTTCCAATCAGATAATATATTCTCCTAAGTGGATAATTTACATGATGTAAAATAAAACATCATCTTTGTTGACCGTATCATTTCAACATTCGATCTCAGCTCCTTCTTTCGTTCTTTTACACGATGCTTGATGAATGTCTGATCAAGAAACAAATCCATGATTTATGACATGCTTCGTGTTAGGTAAGAAGGGTCGTTTTCATTTATATTCTTTTGCCTTGCTAAAAAAAGGATTATGGGGGCGGCAACGAAAATTGAATTAAAGAGTATAATAAAAATACTACCGAATATTTAACTTTATGATGCCATAGGCCCGGCGAAGGTCTTTGTTTAAGAGACCCGAACTTTCTAGATGGGAATCACCGCTAGAATTGTTCTTTTGCAAATTAAGTATTCTATACTTCAAAAAATGCTAAATGATTTTTTTCCAAAATAGATATGTCATTATCCTATTGAAATTTAACAAGATATTTTAATATCGACCCTTGCCTTCATCAATCAACTTGAACTCTTAAAATGGTCAGCAGTGATCATATAATATTAGAGTAGGTCCAAATCTTTCCAAACCCATATTTGTCTCCACCATTGTATATTTCCATGCTTTAATCTTGGATGAACGCGTAAGGAGGAGTGTCAAATTATTTAAATGTTAGAATCACTCCTTCGTCTACTAACCAATTTTTTCCTTAAAAAAATAATAGTGGTCCCACAAAATTTCACACGTTCAATATGCATGTATTTTGTTAAAATATCTCCATCGTCTGCACTGGTTTTATACGATGATTGATGAATATAGGATACGCCAATAAATCCATGATAATGACTTACTTCATGTTACGCACTTGGGGGTTATTTTCATTTATAATTTTACACCTTGCAAAAAATAGTTTTTGTGGGGGGCATCGAAGGCCTATCGAATGTCCTATTATTTCGTTGACCTGACTTTCTAGATGGGAATCACACTGAAATTTTTCGATTTGATTATTATGCCTTTCCATTTTAATATTCAAAAACTTGAAAAAAAAAATTGCTTTGGCCTGTTTTGGAAACCAACCAATCGACACTCGACAGAAGTACTCAGTCGAAAAAAGAAAAAAAAAATCTCCAATTGAAACCACGTGGAATGTAGCAAAAGCTAGCTGAGTTTTCAATTAGACCGTCCAAAATGAACATGGTATAGTTCTATTGAAATTCAATCTCCATATCAGTATGGACTTATGGGAGTCTTATCTTAAAATGTCAGATTATAAGCTGCATTAGTTGGATTAATACAAATAACTTACCTAACCTCAGTAGCTTATTATATTTTTCGGTAGGAAAAAACATTCATTATAAATACGTGCGTCAATTTGTTTCCATCAAACGAGTCTGACTCTCCAATGGTTTAATAGTGTTGGCTATCCTCGGGTTAGTGAGAATAGGGACAATGATCACTTTGTTACAAAGTTCCATATATACACAAACACACACTCAATTAAACGAAAAGAACATTACTATACTATGTACCGGTATTAATTGTTACACACCTTTCTTACAAGATTGGAGGTTGATTTAGTCCGACGCGCGAAGGGTGACCAACAATAAGACGAGATTTGCTTTCGTCATGTGTAGTCCGCGATTTCACTTGTCATTGATGGTTTGCGCTTACCAATGCCCAAAACTATCAATGTATCTTGTGATGTTGTTCTAAAAGTTTAAGCTAATCTAATGAAGGCATGATTTATCATTTAAATATTCTAACTGTCTCACAATCTCTTAAGGACTTTGCTAGCATAACAGTTTTTGGGTGACTGTAAAGATAACAACATGTCGTGGGCCACAAATTCTTAAAGAAGTTGGTGTGGGTTTGAACCGGCGTGGATATATTGTCAACGAATTTACAGTCTATCTCCATTAAGAGCTCGGGCATCGACCTAAGAAGAATCAATTCTAGGCTTATTGATAATCCATGATCAACTTCCTTTCATAGTATCCTATCCTCAGGGGAAGTCGAATCTTCGCTGCCTGCGATTAACTAAGATTGTAATTCTCATTCATCAACAAGAGGAATGTATGGCTCTTCAAGAATGTATCACTTTAGGAATCCCAGCAGTTTGTTTAATCGATATCAAAATTGAGCCGGATCTTATAGGTATTTCGATTCCAGTAAATGATAATGCTATAGCTTCAATCCGATTAATTCTTAACAAATTAGTATTTGCAATTTGTGAGGGCATAGTATAATAACCTTTGGGTGATTGTGAGAGTAATAACATGTTGTGGGCTACAAATTTTTAAATAAGCGGACCTTTCATTAATTCCTTATTATTTGTTATTTATTTATTTTTGTGGCTCACGATATGTTGTCAATCTCGCAGTAGATTAAACACCGTGAAATAAGCACGTCTCGTCAATCATCTCTCAAACCTAAGCAAAAGTTGACAGAATCTCTTCTTGCTTCGCCGCCCGAAACTGCATTTTCTTGGTGCAAAGTTGGCGTCATTTGTTGTCGGCCACTTCCGAGGGAGCAACGACGTCGAAGTTGGTCCTAGGAAGACGACACCCCGTCGCTGTGTAACGATCGATGCGTCGGAGAAGACACTTCGAATGTTGGCGACAGAATAACTTGTGGAGGCTTTTCTGTGGAGACAAATTTACTTGTGAAGACTTCTTTGCTGCCATTTGGATGTGATGATCTCGGCGTCGCAGTTTTAAGCCATTCGTCGTGCCGGGAGGTAAAGTAGGGTAATCGTCGATGTTTGGGGGAGGAAAATGAGTTCCTTAGTTCCGCGCGGAAAAATGAAATATGAAGTTACAAGATACGTGCTAATTTTTTTGTTTTTTTGCTAAACAAAGAGACGCGATAATGATATAGATGTGCAGATGTGTACTTTGGAATCTGTTTTCTTTCACCTATTGCGCTCTTGCCAATTTAATCCTAAATTTTTCGATTTTTTTTTAGTCATAAACATTTTGAATATTTGTCAATTGAGTCCATCCGACTAATTTTGGCCGAAAATCGCTGAAGAAGATACCAATCATCTTACGGGGCACGGCCACTAATGTGTACATTTTTTAAATTTTTTGTGTTTTTTTCCTTTTTTCCAATTCTTTACCGGAGATTTACCCGTAAATTCAACGTGGCTAAGTTTAAAAAAAAAAAAAAGGGTATGTCGTTATTCGCTTGTGCCAATTGTTAATCCTAAATCATAGGATAAGCCCTCGTTAAGATGATTAATCAAACGAAATCATTCTTTTTATTGGTGGACCTTCATTTGAAATCCAGAAGCCGAAATAGGTGGGCCTCTTTATCTTTTTCAAAGGACCCTTAGAAGTGGCTTGGTCCATTACGCATATCAAAACTAGCACACCTAATAAAGTTTATAGTTCACAGAGTCGTAGGCCTCTTCCTTTGACTGTTTTTTTGTCAAAAAGTTATAGAAAAAAAAAAAGTAGGCTTTGACCCTTATTAAAATAAAAGCATGCACGATATTTTCTGTTATTTAACGGGTAATAACATCCCCCCCCAACATAAGAAAATTAATAAAAAAAAAAGATTCTTAAACCTATTATGTGAATATCAAATCTGTCTTAAAATTTTTAATTTGAACAATTTCGTCCAAAACCTTTTGACAATTTGCTGATATAATCATTTTAGCCAATTTTGGACAGAAATCACTGATGTGAACGACGGTTGCCTATAGAGTATGACCGCTAACGAAGTAGACAAATTTTGTAATTATTTACAAATATTATGAATTAATTTCCTTTTTCCCTTTCTTTCTTTCTTTCTTTCTTTCTTTTCAGGATTCACTCCTTGGAAAGGGCCAGCAAAGGCCATCCCAGATGGCCAGCGATCCTCGCACACCACTAGATTTGGCCGGTGACCCTCGACGGCAATCTGCGATGGCCCTGGCTGGTCGGAGTGAAAGCCAAAAAAAAAAATAAGAAGAAAAGAAACTGGAAGATGAAAACATAAATAATCATTAAAGAAAGATAAAAAAAAATTATTATAAGAATCATCCACTTGGGCGTTGATCATGCCACATAAGACGACCGACGTCCATATCCACAATTTGTGGTTTATATTGGTCGGAATGATGACATTAGCAAACCCTCGAAAAATTTATAATTCAATCGGTAAAATTAAAATTTTAAGATTGAATTGACACCCCGTATAATAGGTTTGCAACTTCTTCTTCTTTTGTAATTATCTCCACAATATGATTTCCAACGGGTTAATGGAGAAATATGTAGCTCTAATATTCGATTTTAATGCTTTTCGAATGATATGCACCGCGTCCTAAATCACTGTGTTTTAGGGAATTGTGGTTAGAAACTTTAGTAAATGTATGTCAAAATCGAAATGCATCACGTGATCTAGGAAAAACTTCCAAACCAGAGTGAAGAGGGTCAACGTTTTATTTAAAAAAAAAATGTGACAAGCGTCGCATGTTGAACTTGAATGGACGGTCGCCGTACTTTTAAGCATATCCAAAGCACATGCGCACAAGGTCTAGCGGCACGAGTTTGGGCCTCTCACGCTATTCTATTGATTGGAGTATAATATTCAGAAAAATGCAAGGCAAGACTTTTGAGCAATATGGACTTTTAGCAACTAATTCTCGCTAATTCGATAACCTCTCGCTCCTGGCACATCGGATGAATGTCGGAGAACATAGCTTGTGCCTCTTATCCTTTGAAAAATTATTTTTATCATATGACCAAATATGTTGAAAAGTTGGAATTGGTCGAGACACCGATAGAAATCCCCTGTTTGGAAGAGGATCTCCCAAAAATTGGGCGTGGACAAA
>JAGVVM010016826.1:0-13817 GCA_019149425.1 Psidium friedrichsthalianum
CCTCCGATGTAAGAGGGAGTTGTGGAGGGTGCAGTATGTGTTGAGCCGTATCCGCAACAATGCGAGAATGCTTCTCACTCTCGATGAGAAAAATCCGCGCAGGATATTCGAAGGTGAGGCACTTTTGCGCAGGATGAACCGGTACGGGCTTCTGGAGGAGAACCAGAACAAGCTCGATTACGTTCTGGCTCTGACCGTGGAGAACTTCCTGAGCGCCGGCTTCAGACACTTGTGTTCAAGTCTGGAATGGCAAAGTCCATTCATCATGCTCGTGTCCTCATAAGACAGAGGCATATAAGGTATTTGTGATATCTTGTTCAATTCAGTGTATAAATAGCGCATTTTGCCCTTGCAACTTCACTTGTTTTGGCATTTGTAATTGTTAATTGGTTGTATGAGTAGATTAATATATGCTTTGAGCCTATTGCCATGTAAAACTTTCCCTTCTGATGGCTGAGCAGTGGCTATTTGATGAGGTATTCTATCTGTATCTGGGACATTTTATTTGCTCCGTGAATTGCTTGGTACATTTATTTGGAGCAAGATGCATGTTGTCAGCATCGGCTCTGTCCTTTGCATTAGTTGCTTCTGTGAGTGCCCAACTACACAGCAGAAAGCCTTCTAAGGCATTTAGAAGAATGCTTACTCAAATGTAAATCCTGAATTGACTTTAAAGTGTCATATATTTTCTCTTGCTTATTATGATTCGTCAGCATGATGTACTCCAGGATTTCATGAGTTTTCACATACCTTGATGGTTGTAATTTCCTATCTGGATTGATATTGATGTTGATTTCTTAATGCATACTGGAGATGCAACTTTTATTGAGATATATCAGTAGTTTATAATTTATCAGACTTTGCATGCTGCTTGCATTATAGGCTGGCTTATGTTAATAGCCTGTGTGGTTTATATTATATGTTAGGAACTTAGAGGTCTCGGTTAATATAGACTTGTTCATTTTGAAGGGTCGGGAGGCAGGTGGTCAACATTCCATCTTTCATGGTAAGGGTCGATTCCCAGAAGCATATCGATTTCTCCCTAACGAGCCCATTTGGAGGTGGACGCCGGGCAGAGTTAAGAGAAAGAACATGAGGGCAGCTGCGAAGAAGGCATCTGGTGGAGATGGAGACGAAGAGGAGGAAGATTGAACCTTAGGCTAGTTCCTGTTTCTGTAACTGCAACTGTGAGCTCTTTTCTTGCCCCATCTTTTTTGCGTTCATCGGGAATCCAGCTTTCGCCATGAGACGGTGGTCTTTCTATACTTTGTTCTGGTAGATCTTCCTACATGTTCCGCAGTTTGTTTCGTGATCAATACGGATTAGGGTCTCTCCGGTTATATTCACAATGTTTCATCCTCTGATTTTGGCAAAGAATTAGAATTCCTTCTTTTTGGCCTTCAACCTGTTTGTGGAAGTGTTTATTGCTACGCATGCCAATGTTTGGTGGGGGAAGATATGGCTGGCGGTAAGTTATAATCCGGTGGATTTAGGCTATACTTTATGTTTCATGTTTGCCTGCTTGTGCACTTGTTAGGTTGGTAAACTTGCCTAACAATTGAGTAATGCTTGAATTATATGGGGTGTGTGGATGCGGTATCGCCGAACCGGACAATGTTCTTGACACCATCCCGTTTTAAATAAGTGGTAATGAATGGTAATGGTTCGACTGATTTGACCCAATATTGTATTTCCTTGGATGATTGCTTTAGAAGTTGTGGGGTTTGAAGATAAAGAAAGGGCCTTTTGGATAACCTTTGATAGCACTACACTGACTGAGAATATTCTGGTGATGCCTCGCTCCAATTGGATTGTTTGCAATCAAATCCACATCTTGTACCAACTATTCGGTGATGGCGTTTTTGACTTGGACGTCTGCTCGGCTGCAACTCACGGGAGAGGAGCTTGGGTTGTGCCGATGAGAGGCTTGAAATGTAGATGGACGTATGGAGAAAGGCGAGTCCCTATTAAACAGGTGTACAAAAGGCCTCGTGATCTTGGGTTCTTTTGCTGCGAAACACCTGGTTTTATGTGACATGCCTTCGAGAAAAGATTGGGTGGTTGTCAAGCGCTACTGATGTGGTGGGCATAAGCCCATTAGAAATTGACACCTGTATCATCGGACACGGCCATGGCTGTGGTTCCAGATCTGGACACGGCCATGGCTCCACGGCTCGTAGTGGCCATGGCTCCAAGGCTCGTAGTGGCCATGGATGAGCATGGAAGGATAACAGAATGGTGGCCGAGGTTTGTCGTGGCCATGACGAGGAAGGACGTAGAGCGGTAGTTGGCATGGATGACTTTGAGGCGCGTTGCAGGCATGGATGACTTTGAGGCGCGTTGCAGCCATGGATTTCTAGATCTGTGCGAGACCATAGCTCCAAGGCTTGTCGCGGCCATGGACGAGCAAGCAGTAGTGATGGATGAGGAAGGACGACGGAAGGGTGGTTGACTTGGATGTGTATGAGGTCTGTTGTGGCCTGGCTCTGTGGTCTAGGTCTGGATGCGAAGGCTTGTCATGGCGAAGGACGAGCAAGCAAGGGCCGTGGATGAAGGAGGACGATGAAGGGGGTGGTCGGTGTGGACGCACAACAGCGTAGGCGGACCAATTGAGGAGTGGATTTGGCGACCATGGGTGAGGCAATGGTGCTCGCAGTCGTCGCTCGCCTTCGTTGTAGTGTCTTTGCTGTCTGTGATGAAGGACACCGCAAGTAGCGGAATTGGCGGCCGGAGGGTGGATGCTATGAGATGGAGGAAGTAGAAGAAGGAAAAAAAATGAAAATTTATTTTTTTTTCCCTCAACTCAATTGACATGTTTCTTTATATTATTGGATATGAGTAAAAATTACGTGCCACGTCAATTACTAACATGGTGCTTGACCTATGTAGCACCGACACCTCTCTTAGGTGTGCGTGCCGGTGTTGAACATTCGTTGGACACCAATACTCGTCCGACACGTGGGGGACATGCGTCCGATACTGGCTGACCTCGTGTCAGGATTTCGACACTCGGTCAACGCGTAGGACATGTGGCCAACACGCGTGTCGGACACGACCATTAAACAAAAAAAAAACTTTTAGAACCTTGCCGGTGTTGAAGTGGTCACGGAAGCGTGTGCAATGAAGGAGAAGTTCATTAAATAGAGCCCGAAATCCATAGAAAAAAGGAAAAATAAGGAGATCTCATAGACTTTTTGGTTTCCGTTGCACTCGAGAGCTCTGAAAATTAACGTCGATGGAGCGTTCATGGAGGGAGAAGCTGATGGTGCGGTGGCATGGGTATGCAGAGACTCCTCTGGGCTGTTGGTTGAAGGAGCAGCGAGGTCTGTGAATATCCGATTTCCCCTACATGCCGAAACCCTAGCTCTGTTGGATGCTTTGCAGTGCTTGAACTTACGTGGGTTTGCAGATAGAGTAATTGAAGAGATAGATTTGGAGTGAGACAGTATCTATTTGGTCAAAAATGCTCAAAGGCATAGATATAGTCTCGTGGGAGGTAGAAGTGTTGATCAAGCAGTGCTCAGACTTGTTTTCAAAAGTGAAAAGTTACGGCTAACCCATGTGCACGAACCCAAAACAAGATTGTAGATTGGGTTGTTAAAGCGCAATTTCATAATACTCTCTCACCTGATTAGGTTTTTAACCCACCTCAAGCCCTTTGAAATTTGTTATGCTCAGAAGCACATATGATATTCTTTTAACTTTATAATACGAATGAAATGATTTTTTCGACAAAAAAAAAGCTCTTGAGGTTATCAGACTTGACATATATAGAAACTTGCCCTCTTCGGTTCGAATTAATATATATGACACATGTTTTGGCTTTGTTTATTGTTTTTATATTTAAAAATATATTTAATACAATGTGTTTTCGACGTGTCGGAACTTTCTATTTTTGAGAAATGCTGTATCGCCGTATCGTGTCGTGTTGTATCATGTCGCGTCGCGTGTCGATATCGGTGTCGGTATTCATGCTACATAGTGCTCGACAACAGCCCAATATTTTCTCCATGCCTTGAATTCAAAATTTGAACTGTAGGACCGACGCTCTTCGTTTTTTTTTGGGGGGGGGTGGGGAGCCCATGTTTTTGTTTCCTTACACGTGATGCTTTTGGTTTGCGCGGCATCAAATGCAGGTGCCAAGCAGTGGGTGCGCAGCTGAATTGGTTCCATTCGGGGAATCTCAACTGAACTTGGGATTTAGGTAGGCTTTTGGGTAAAAAATTTGGGAATCGGTTTTGACTTGTTCGGTTCTGATTTTATGCCGTGAATAGTCGTCTCTAGGCGACAAGTCTAGGAAACCCATCAATACCCTAATCACTACTGTATGCTTTCCTAGGATAACATTCATATTACCTGAAGTTAGTCCCGGTTCCGGCTTCGATTCTTGAAGTACGGTTTCCAAAGGTAGAATTGATTCAGTTTCCGTTTTAAAAATTGGGAATAGGCTCCGACATGATAATTTCGGGATTCTCAGTCTTGAAACCTTAAAATCCACCGTCTCTACTTGCACGTCTTGCTCGATACGGGAGGACTATTACATTCGTTAAAGAATTTTGTCAAACGCGTCGAGAAGTCTCGGGTGTTCCCGAGGAAGTGGCCAAAGTAAAAAAAAAATGCAGCGAGGTGGTCCGTCCAGATGGCGAGCCACGTTTTGCCGGAGCCGAGCTTTGGCTCGTGCCAGCGACGTCGACATCCCCACGATATCACCGTTATCCGGTTGACCCGTCATCAAGTTCCCCATCTCCAAAGCCAAAAAGGCTCCACTTGCCACCTGGTCCCCAATCGGGGACCCGATCTCTCGCCCAAAATTCAATGAACTCCCACCACCTGCGTGCGACTCTTCTACACGCACCGCACCAGCCCCCCGATCTCCATCATTCCTTCTCACTGACGGACGCAAACAAAACACCACCACGACACCCTCGTTTCTTACGTGCGAAATGCCGCGCCACGTGGTTCCCCGGAGAAGGAACACGTGAAGCCAAACGCCCCCGACGCGATCCGGACCGGACCAATGGCCAGCTCCCGCATGTAGGTTTGAACTTTCAAACCTTCGGAGCGCCACTCCTTTTGATTAGCGAACTAAATTAAATACCCAATTATTGGCCACAAACGCAGGGGGAAAAGATCTCGGTCGGCCCTCAATATCAAATCTGCGGTGACGTGGCGACGGGGGATTCGGTGACGTGGCGGGGATCAAAGCGATCCAAAACTCCGTTGGCACGGAAAACGGAAACAGCTTCCCGTGACAATATTCACCGCATGCGCCCCCACCCCACTTCTCTCTCTCTCTCCCTCACATCTCGGTCAACACGTGCCGAGCGCCCCCCTTTCTCTCTCTTCCCCGCCACGTGTGCACAGCCGGGAGCCGTTCCACCCCACCACGTAACTCACGCCTCCCGCAATAACTACTCGAAAACGCAACCCCAAATCCGCGTCGTTTCGCTCCCCCTCCTCCGTCTCTCTGCCCACTTCGACGACTATAAATACCGCTCCGGTCGTCATGTCATCGCGACTTCACAAAAACAAAATAAGAAACAACTTCAGCTCGTAGCGTTTCCGGAAAATTTTACGATACCGCTCGAGGTCGTTTCGATTCAGCGCTCTGGCGTTTCCGACTTCCACGTGGAAGAGCTGCGGTATGACTGTTAGAGACAATCGGATCCCAAGCTCCGACGTGGAGAAGAAGAAGAAGATGCTGCCGCCAGAGCAACAGCAGCAGCAGGGACTGGCGACGGAGCTCGCCTTCTCCGGGAAGGGCTGCGGTCAGCCGATCGGTCGCCGGAGATCGTTCGGGGCGGCGAAGCCGAAGGTTTTCGCCGAAGAGCAGGTTGCGACGGACACGGAGAGCGGAGGATCGTCGGAGGAGATGGAGTCGCCGCGGTCTTTGGCGTGGAAGTGGATGCGGAGGGCGGAAAAGAAGCTGGCGTGCTTGCACAGCCAGGTCCTGAGGATCAGAGAGGAGGATCTGCACCTCGGCGAAGATATTGGCGAAGGCCTCAGCTCCAAGGACAAGGTCAGCGGAGGCGCGACCGTGGCGGCAGCCTCGCGCGACGACATCGTGGTCTTGTCGCGGCCGATCTTGCCGTGCTCGCCTCTGAGCGGCAAGGCAAGCCCGATCCATTCCTTAGGCTGAAGAAAACAAGGTCCGTTCCTCGATGCCTCCGGTTTCGTTTCTCCTTTCTACGCCTTCCGAGAAATTGTGAAAAGCGAGGAGGAGAATTTCATTTCCTCAAAGCTCCGCGACCAAACTGAGCATGCTTTAGCTAGAAATTTTTGATGTTTCTGATCCGCTTGTTTACTTTCTAAAATTTGCAGGAGGTGGTGCAGTTACGAGAGGAGAAAAGATGACGACGAGCTAAGGACAGCGAGGAGAGCTGGAGAGTTATGGAGCGTCCATCTAGTTCGCCGACGTAGGAGCGGAAGACCGCTGGCGATCATCTTCTGGTGTGCGTCTGAGTGTAGAGGTTCGAGAGGTGTGTTGAGAGACGAGAAGAGTCCAAAAATAATAAAAATAAAAAATAAAAAAATGGAAAGGAGGATAGAGAGAGGATGATGTACAGTGGAGAAGGCTGTTATATGGGAATTTGTACATGATGAAACTTAGTACTCGGCGCGCGCTGATCGGTCTCCAATCTCCATTTCCTAGGTGGGTCCGTGGATATCGGAATCGCGCCTAAGATTCGTAAAGAGGAAGCAAATTGGGATAAACGAAAGGCTAATTCGAACTAAAATTAGATTTAATAACGGTTGGGGCCTAAATTTTTTTCTCGTAAAAAAGCATTAATTTTAGGTCGAACCATAATTTTAGCTCAAACATTTTTTTTATTTAACTGAAGTCGTAAATTTGGTTGTTGTTAATTTGAAATCATTAATTGTCTAATTTGATAATTTTATGTTATTAATAAATTAACATAAAATTATCAAATTAGACAATTAATGATTTCAAATTAACAACAACCAAATTTACGACTTCAGTTAAATAAAAAAAAATGTTTGAGCTAAAATTATGGTTCGACCTAAAATTAATGCTTTTTTACGAGAAAAAAATTTAGGCCCCAACCGTTATTAAATCTAATTTTAGTTCGAATTAGCCTTTCGTTTATCCCAATTTGCTTCCTCTTTACGAATCTTAGGCGCGATTCCGATATCCACGGACCCACCTAGGAAATGGAGATTGGAGACCGATCAGCGCGCGCGAGTACTAAGTTTCATCATGTACAAATTCCCATATAACAGCCTTCTCCACTGTACATCATCCTCTCTCTATCCTCCTTTCCATTTTTTTATTTTTTATTTTTATTTATTTTGGACTCTTCTCGTCTCTCAACACACCTCTCGAACCTCTACACTCAGACGCACACCAGAAGATGATCGCCAGCGGTCTTCCGCTCCTACGTCGGCGAACTAGATGGACGCTCCATAACTCTCCAGCTCTCCTCGCTGTCCTTAGCTCGTCGTCATCTTTTCTCCTCTCGTAACTGCACCACCTCCTGCAAAATTTTAGAAAGTAAACAAGCGGATCAGAAACATCAAAAATTTCTAGCTAAAGCATGCTCAGTTTGGTCGCGGAGCTTTGAGGAAATGAAATTCTCCTCCTCGCTTTTCACAATTTCTCGGAAGGCGTAGAAAGGAGAAACGAAACCGGAGGCATCGAGGAACGGACCTTGTTTTCTTCAGCCTAAGGAATGGATCGGGCTTGCCTTGCCGCTCAGAGGCGAGCACGGCAAGATCGGCCGCGACAAGACCACGATGTCGTCGCGCGAGGCTGCCGCCACGGTCGCGCCTCCGCTGACCTTGTCCTTGGAGCTGAGGCCTTCGCCAATATCTTCGCCGAGGTGCAGATCCTCCTCTCTGATCCTCAGGACCTGGCTGTGCAAGCACGCCAGCTTCTTTTCCGCCCTCCGCATCCACTTCCACGCCAAAGACCGCGGCGACTCCATCTCCTCCGACGATCCTCCGCTCTCCGTGTCCGTCGCAACCTGCTCTTCGGCGAAAACCTTCGGCTTCGCCGCCCCGAACGATCTCCGGCGACCGATCGGCTGACCGCAGCCCTTCCCGGAGAAGGCGAGCTCCGTCGCCAGTCCCTGCTGCTGCTGTTGCTCTGGCGGCAGCATCTTCTTCTTCTTCTCCACGTCGGAGCTTGGGATCCGATTGTCTCTAACAGTCATACCGCAGCTCTTCCACGTGGAAGTCGGAAACGCCAGAGCGCTGAATCGAAACGACTCGAGCGGTATCGTAAAATTTTCCGGAAACGCTACGAGCTGAAGTTGTTTCTTATTTTGTTTTTGTGAAGTCGCGATGACATGACGACCGGAGCGGTATTTATAGTCGTCGAAGTGGGCAGAGAGACGGAGGAGGGGGAGCGAAACGACGCGGATTTGGGGTTGCGTTTTCGAGTAGTTATTGCGGGAGGCGTGAGTTACGTGGTGGGGTGGAACGGCTCCCGGCTGTGCACACGTGGCGGGGAAGAGAGAGAAAGGGGGGCGCTCGGCACGTGTTGACCGAGATGTGAGGGAGAGAGAGAGAGAAGTGGGGTGGGGGCGCATGCGGTGAATATTGTCACGGGAAGCTGTTTCCGTTTCCGTGCCAACGGAGTTTTGGATCGCTTTGATCCCCGCCACGTCACCGAATCCCCCGTCGCCACGTCACCGCAGATTTGATATTGAGGGCCGACCGAGATCTTTTCCCCTGCGTTTGTGGCCAATAATTGGGTATTTAATTTAGTTCGCTAATCAAAAGGAGTGGCGCTCCGAAGGTTTGAAAGTTCAAACCTACATGCGGGAGCTGGCCATTGGTCCGGTCCGGATCGCGTCGGGGGCGTTTGGCTTCACGTGTTCCTTCTCCGGGGAACCACGTGGCGCGGCATTCGCACGTAAGAAACGAGGGTGTCGTGGTGGTGTTTTGTTTGCGTCCGTCAGTGAGAAGGAATGATGGAGATCGGGGGGCTGGTGCGGTGCGTGTAGAAGAGTCGCACGCAGGTGGTGGGAGTTCATTGAATTTTGGGCGAGAGATCGGGTCCCGATTGGGGACCAGGTGGCAAGTGGAGCCTTTTTGGCTTTGGAGATGGGGAACTTGATGACGGGTCAACCGGATAACGGTGATATCGTGGGGATGTCGACGTCGCTGGCACGAGCCAAAGCCTCGGCTCCGGCAAAACGTGGCTCGCCATCTGGACGGACCACCTCGCTGCATTTTTTTTTTACTTTGGCCACTTCCTCGGGGAACACCCGAGACTTCTCGACGCGTTTGACAAAATTCTTTAACGAATGTAATAGTCCTCCCGTATCGAGCAAGACGTGCAAGTAGAGACGGTGGATTTTAAGGTTTCAAGACTGAGAATCCCGAAATTATCATGTCGGAGCCTATTCCCAATTTTTAAAACGGAAACTGAATCAATTCTACCTTTGGAAACCGTACTTCAAGAATCGAAGCCGGAACCGGGACTAACTTCAGGTAATATGAATGTTATCCTAGGAAAGCATACAGTAGTGATTAGGGTATTGATGGGTTTCCTAGACTTGTCGCCTAGAGACGACTATTCACGGCATAAAATCAGAAACCGAACAAGTCAAAACCGATTCCCAAATTTTTTACCCAAAAGCCTACCTAAATCCCAAGTTCAGTTGAGATTCCCCGAATGGAACCAATTCAGCTGCGCACCCACTGCTTGGCACCTGCATTTGATGCCGCGCAACCAAAAGCATCACGTGTAAGGAAACAAAAACATGGGCTCCCACCCCCCCCCAAAAAAAAACGAAGAGCGTCGGTCCTACAGTTCAAATTTTGAAATTCAAGGCATGGAGAAAATATTGGGCTGTTGTCGAGCACTATGTAGCATGAATACCGACACCGATATCGACACGCGACGCGACATGATACAACACGACACGATACGGCGATACAGCATTTCTCAAAAATAGAAAGTTCCGACACGTCGAAAACACATTGTATTAAATATATTTTTAAATATAAAAACAATAAACAAAGCCAAAACATGTGTCATATATATTAATTCGAACCGAAGAGGGCAAGTTTCTATATATGTCAAGTCTGATAACCTCAAGAGCTTTTTTTTTTGTCGAAAAAATCATTTCATTCGTATTATAAAGTTAAAAAGAATATCATATGTGCTTCTGAGCATAACAAATTTCAAAGGGCTTGAGGTGGGTTAAAAACCTAATCAGGTGAGAGAGTATTATGAAATTGCGCTTTAACAACCCAATCTACAATCTTGTTTTGGGTTCGTGCACAATGGGTTAGCCGTAACTTTTCACTTTTGAAAACAAGTCTGAGCACTGCTTGATCAACACTTCTACCTCCCACGAGACTATATCTATGCCTTTGAGCATTTTTGACCAAATAGATACTGTCTCACTCCAAATCTATCTCTTCAATTACTCTATCTGCAAACCCACGTAAGTTCAAGCACTGCAAAGCATCCAACAGAGCTAGGGTTTCGGCATGTAGGGGAAATCGGATATTCACAGACCTCGCTGCTCCTTCAACCAACAGCCCAGAGGAGTCTCTGCATACCCATGCCACCGCACCATCAGCTTCTCCCTCCATGAACGCTCCATCGACGTTAATTTTCAGAGCTCTCGAGTGCAACGGAAACCAAAAAGTCTATGAGATCTCCTTATTTTTCCTTTTTTCTATGGATTTCGGGCTCTATTTAATGAACTTCCTTCATTGCACACGCTTCCGTGACCACTTCAACACCGGCAAGGTTCTAAAAGTTTTTTTTTTTGTTTAATGGTCGTGTCCGACACGCGTGTTGGCCACATGTCCTACGCGTTGACCGAGTGTCGAAATCCTGACACGAGGTCAGCCAGTATCGGACGCATGTCCCCCACGTGTCGGACGAGTATTGGTGTCCAACGAATGTTCAACACCGGCACGCACACCTAAGAGAGGTGTCGGTGCTACATAGGTCAAGCACCATGTTAGTAATTGACGTGGCACGTAATTTTTACTCATATCCAATAATATAAAGAAACATGTCAATTGAGTTGAGGGAAAAAAAAATAAAATTTTCATTTTTTTTTCCTTCTTCTACTTCCTCCATCTCATAGCATCCACCCTCCGGCCGCCAATTCCGCTACTTGCGGTGTCCTTCATCACAGACAGCAAAGACACTACAACGAAGGCGAGCGACGACTGCGAGCACCATTGCCTCACCCATGGTCGCCAAATCCACTCCTCAATTGGTCCGCCTACGCTGTTGTGCGTCCACACCGACCACCCCCTTCATCGTCCTCCTTCATCCACGGCCCTTGCTTGCTCGTCCTTCGCCATGACAAGCCTTCGCATCCAGACCTAGAACCACAGAGCCAGGCCACAACAGACCTCATACACATCCAAGTCAACCACCCTTCCGTCGTCCTTCCTCATCCATCACTACTGCTTGCTCGTCCATGGCCGCGACAAGCCTTGGAGCTATGGTCTCGCACAGATCTAGAAATCCATGGCTTGCAACGCGCCTCAAAGTCATCCATGCCTGCAACGCGCCTCAAAGTCATCCATGCCAACTACCGCTCTACGTCCTTCCTCGTCATGGCCACGACAAACCTCGGCCACCATTCTGTTATCCTTCCATGCTCATCCATGGCCACTACGAGCCTTGGAGCCATGGCCACTACGAGCCGTGGAGCCATGGCCGTGTCCAGATCTGGAACCACAGCCATGGCCGTGTCCGATGATACAGGTGTCAATTTCTAATGGGCTTATGCCCACCACATCAGTAGCGCTTGACAACCACCCAATCTTTTCTCGAAGCATGTCACATAAAACCAGGTGTTTCGCAGCAAAAGAACCCAAGATCACGAGGCCTTTGTACACCGTTTAATAGGGACTCGCCTTTCTCCATACGTCCATCTACATTTCAAGCCTCTCATCGGCACAACCAAGCTCCTCTCCCGTGAGTTGCAGCCGAGCAGACGTCCAAGTCAAAAACGCCATCACCGAATAGTTGGTACAAGATGTGGATTTGATTGCAAACAATCCAATTGGAGCGAGGCATCACCAGAATATTCTCAGTCAGTGTAGTGCTATCAAAGGTTATCCAAAGGCCCTTTCTTTATCTTCAAACCCCACAACTTCTAAAGCAATCATCCAAGGAAATACAATATTGGGTCAAATCAGTCGAACCATTACCATTCATTACCACTTATTTAAAACGGGATGGTGTCAAGAACATTGTCCGGTTCGGCGATACCGCATCCACACACCCCATATAATTCAAGCATTACTCAATTGTTAGGCAAGTTTACCAACCTAACAAGTGCACAAGCAGGCAAACATGAAACATAAAGTATAGCCTAAATCCACCGGATTATAACTTACCGCCAGCCATATCTTCCCCCACCAAACATTGGCATGCGTAGCAATAAACACTTCCACAAACAGGTGAAGGCCAAAAAGAAGGAATTCTAATTCTTTGCCAAAATCAGAGGATGAAACATTGTGAATATAACCGGAGAGACCCTAATCCGTATTGATCACGAAACAAAACTGCGGAACATGTAGGAAGATCTACCAGAACAAAGTATAGAAAGACCACCGTCTCATGGCGAAAGCTGGATTCCGATGAACGCAAAAAAGATGGGGCAAGAAAAGAGCTCACAGTTGCAGTTACAGAAACAGGAACTAGCCTAAGGTTCAATCTTCCTCCTCTTCGTCTCCATCTCCACCAGATGCCTTCTTCGCAGCTGCCCTCATGTTCTTTCTCTTAACTCTGCCCGGGCGTCCACCTCCAAATGGCTCGTTAGGGAGAAATCGATATGCTTCTGGGAATCGACCCTTACCATGAAAGATGGAATGTTGACCACCTGCCTCCCGACCCTTCAAAATGAAACAAGTCTATATTAACCGAGACCTCTAAGTTCCTAACATATAATATAAACCACACAGGCTATTAACATAAGCCAGCCCTATAATGCAAGCAGCATGCAAAGTCTGATAAATTATAAACTACTGATATATCTCAATAAAAGTTGCATCTCCAGTATGCATTAAGAAATCAACATCAATATCAATCCAGATAGGAAATTACAACCATCAAGGTATGTGAAAACTCATGAAATCCTGGAGTACATCATGCTGACGAATCATAATAAGCAAGAGAAAATATATGACACTTTAAAGTCAATTCAGGATTTACATTTGAGTAAGCATTCTTCTAAATGCCTTAGAAGGCTTTCTGCTGTGTAGTTGGGCACTCACAGAAGCAACTAATGCAAAGGACAGAGCCGATGCTGACAACATGCATCTTGCTCCAAATAAATGTACCAAGCAATTCACGGAGCAAATAAAATGTCCCAGATACAGATAGAATACCTCATCAAATAGCCACTGCTCAGCCATCAGAAGGGAAAGTTTTACATGGCAATAGGCTCAAAGCATATATTAATCTACTCATACAACCAATTAACAATTACAAATGCCAAAACAAGTGAAGTTGCAAGGGCAAAATGCGCTATTTATACACTGAATTGAACAAGATATCACAAATACCTTATATGCCTCTGTCTTATGAGGACACGAGCATGATGAATGGACTTTGCCATTCCAGACTTGAACACAAGTGTCTGAAGCCGGCGCTCAAGGAAGTTCTCCACGGTCAGAGCCAGAACGTAATCGAGCTTGTTCTGGTTCTCCTCCAGAAGCCCGTACCGGTTCATCCTGCGCAAAAGTGCCTCACCTTCGAATATCCTGCGCGGATTTTCTCATCGAGAGTGAGAAGCATTCTCGCATTGTTGCGGATACGGCTCAACACATACTGCACCCTCCACAACTCCCTCTTACATCGGAGA
>JAGVVM010016834.1:0-10798 GCA_019149425.1 Psidium friedrichsthalianum
CCCAGTGTTCGTGGACCAGCTACCAGGACTCAACACTCTCGGCATTTCCTTGGTTCGTATTGACTATGGAATTGGTGGTTTTAAATCCTCCGCACACTCACCCTCGTGGCACTGAGATTTTGCTCGTCTGGAGGGCACCCTCTATGTAGGTTTTGTCACGTCCAACCAACTGAACAATAGTCTCTTTGAGAAAGTCCTCCACCCTGGAGATGTTTTTATTTTCCGATTGGGATGATTCATTTCCAGCTCAATGTTGGAAAGACCAATGCAGTGGCGATCGCTGCTCTTAGTAGCCAAACCCTGGGGTCATCACCATCGCTAATGCCCTGTTCAATGCGAAACCTCCTATTTCCCCTGAGGTACTAGCAAAGGGGTTCCAGGTGGATGAGAAGTTGTTGAGACACTTCAGAAGAAGTTCTGGTACTACAATTAGCTTGAGAGATGCATCTGATAATGGCCTCATCTCTGGGTACTTGATTAAAAGAACTTTAAGTCGTGTGAGAAGTTCCTCGTTCAAGCATGAAGAAAGTTTCCTTCTGTAACATCTTATATTGATTTCGGTATAATAAGACTGTGTTTTCTGGACATCTAATCGTGACGTACCTAATTCATGGGACTAAGACAGAAAAAGAGGACAAGCTCGACACTAGACTCTACCACATGATTTCCAACCTGAATGCTTTACAAGCATGAACTGCTAATAGCCATCGTCAGTTCTGATAAGGCTGCATAACTAAAATGAACAATCAGTAACAATGGAACTTCAACAATTCAGGGATCATGATGCTGCGTTGACTTTATTGGGAATGAAGCCTCATAGCATTCCTGTTTTGTGAGCAATTGTCATTGCTATTTGCTTGCAGCGCGTGCTAGTTTGATATATTTGATCCGCCACTCTGTGTCCCCTCCTTCTTCCAAGTTTCCGTTGTACATGTTAGTTGGGATTCTTAGATTGCATTTCCTCAAGATTTTGCTCACCATTGATCATTGTCCTTTTCCTATTTACTCAATCTATGGTAAGAGCTAAAGTAATCAACAAAGAAGTGAACAAAAATAAACCGACAGCTATGACGCAGTTTTCCTCGTACATGTATTAGCAAGTTCCATGAAGTCCCCATGATTGTAAGAGATCACTAGTGAATGAATATCCTAATTGATTTGTTAATCTCCTTATGTTATGTTGTTGGGATTTTGGTGTTCCAAAAGCCCTTAAAATATGAATGAGAGTGTGGTTGAGGGAGTCCCACATGGGATAAAAAAGAGCTGAAAATTGAGTTTAAATAGTTGAGCCTCTCCAATGGGTCTAGCCACAAGGGGCATCTCACTTTTGTTGAGGAGAGTGGTTTTGTACAAAGTCGGACCAGTCCACGCGCGCCATCGCCCGCCAACCCGAGTTAAGCCCTTTTATTTTATTTTATTCTTTTTGAATATACATATTCACTTGAAATATTTTTATTTTCGGACGGTGTTTGTTCGTGATCTCCTTCAAGGAAACGGTTCGAATTTGTCTGTCGAACCTCTCCTTCAATGCATTGACTGGGCAATAAACTGAACACCGAATAAATGCATTGATTCGGCATAATCAAACACTGAATAAATACTTCGGTTCGTGACATTGTGACTCTTCATTTGTTTTGAATATAATCAAACTTCCAATCAGTTTTGATTATGATGTAATTTTGACACACGCTCATCCCACACATTCATCATTTGTGCGATTTGTTCTGAATTTATTTTATTCTTTTTTGAATAAACATATTCATTTGAAATATTTTTATTTTCGGACGGTGTCTGTTCGTGATCTCCCTTCAAGGCAACGGTTCGAATTTGTCCGTCGAACCTCTCCCTTCAATGCATTGATTGGGCAATAAACTGAACACCGAATAAATGCATTGATTCGGCAATAATCAAACACCGAATAAATGCTTCGGTTTGTGACATCGTGACTCTTCATTTGTTTTGAATATAATCAAACTTCCAATCAGTTTTGATTATGATGTAATTTTGACACACGCTCATCCCACACATTCATCATTTGTGCGATTTGTTTTTGAATTTGAGTTCAAAGGAATTTTGTTGAACAAGTACCGCTTCAACAAAATAGTAATCCATTCTATCATGGGAGACAATTGTCCATACAACTTTGGGTACCGGTGAAGGGGACAAATTTATCTTAAGGACATGACGTGAATTCGTCGGGCTCGGATCGATCATCTAATCTACCATTCGTCTGTACTTGATTCAGGTTTGTCTAAATACTTCATTTTTATATATGCGAACACACATAGATTCAACTACATATGTTAGGTCTAAGATAAGTTGAATTGCAAATGCTGGTAAGAGGTAACGTGTCTCCTGCATTAGGAGCTGCTTAAGCCATTGTAAAGCGCGTTATAAACTTGTAAAAATATTACTATCACTTTGTCATCCATCAAATGAGTGGGAGACCAATATTGTTGAACAATGCACGAAAATCTTCTGTTATTTTCACTTAATGGAAATTGCCGAAGGCCAAATAGTACAAGCGAGCTGGAGACCGAAACTACCAATTCGGCATTATTGTTTATCCAAAAAAAAAGATGCACGCACTACAAAAAAAAGGAAAATTAGCCACGAAAAATTAGCGACGGATTATAATTCATCGCTAATTTGCGACGAAATTAGCGACGAAAAAAATTTCATCGCAAATTCGTCGCAAAATTCGTCACAAAACAACAAGAGACTTTAGCGACGAAAAATTAGCGATGAACAAAATTCGTCGCTAATTTGCGACGAACTTAGCGACGAAAATATTTTCGTCGCAAAATCCGTCACCAAATTCGCCGCAAAAAAACAAAAGGCTTTTAGCGACTAAAAATTAGCGATGAAATTAAATTCGTCGCTAATTTGCGACGAAAATAGCGACGAAAATATTTTCGTCGCAAAATTCGTCACCAAATTTGCTGCAAAAAAACAAAAGCTTTTAGCGACTAAAAATTAGCGATGAAATTAATTCGTCGCTAATTTGCGACGAAAATAGCGACGAAAATAGTTTCGTCGCAAAATTCGTCACCATATTAGCAACGACATACTTTTTCGTCGCTAAAATTAGCACGCCACAACATAGTTTTGCACTATTTTAGCGACGAACCATTTTCGTCGCTAAAATCCACCGACACTTTTTCGTCGTTACATTCGAGACCGAGTAAAATTTTCCCTTTGAAATCTCTTCTCCCACTTTTCTCTCCACGCTCTTCCCTTCACTCACTTTCTCTCTCTTCTCTCTTCTCTCTTGTTATTTGTATTATGGTAAGCATGAAATAAATTGTTGTTTATTTCATCATTGTTTTCCATCAATTGCATAAGCTTCATCGATATTGAGTAATTTTCCTTTTTTTTTTAGGTACATGTCGATGTGAGACATTACAATTCCCATCAAATTGAGCACTTTCAACTACAAAAAATTCAACCAAATACTTGGGTAAGTCTTCTTCATTTGGTAATTTTTCCATTTTTTTCACTTGAATTTTTCTTTGAGTACGTTTATATTTCACTTGAATGAGTGCACGTATTCGTCACTAAATTCGTCGCTAATTAGCGACGACAGTTGGGGTCGTCGCTAATTAGCGACGAAAATGTATTGTCGTCGCTAATTAGCGACGAAAATTCTGGTTCGTCGCTAATTAGCGACGAAATTTCGTCGCTAATTAGCGACGAAAATTCCGGTTCGTCGCTAATTAGCGACGAAAAGTCTGGTTCGTCGCTAATTAGCGACGAACCTATTGTTCGTCGCTAATTAGCGACGACACTACTATTCGTCGCTAATTTGTGAGGCTTCGCCACTTGTTGCCGATGACATTTTTTATGGTCGTCGCTAATTGGTGACGAAACAGATTTTATGCAAAATTAGCAATGACATTTGCGACAACTTTTATCCGCTGAATTGATACTATAATAGTTCCGTGTAGAAAATACAATAATGGTAAATTTCATATGTATGATAAAGTTAGGGAACATTTTTATAAATTTGGGTTTATCTTGAACCACTATAATTTTTTTGCCATGGTGAACCACTTATAGTTTTAATTAAGAATATTAAACAGTAAATATGATATTTTTAATATTTTATGAGAATTTTTAATTTCTATACAGACACAATGCAAAGAGACAAAGCTTGGATGTATAATAGGAACTTACCTGGACGTCGAGGATTGACTGATGAGTTTCGCATTGGGTTGGAACAGTTTTTGGACTTTGCTAGTAGTAAATTTGAGTTCATGGATGGAAATAAGTTAAGATGTCCATGTAAAAAGTGCAGTAATGGTAAATTTCATGTGTGTGATAAAGTTAGAGAACATCTTTGTAGATTTGGGTTTACTCCAAACTACTATAATTGGACTTGTCATGGTGAACCATTTATATCTGATGAAGGATATCGAGGAGTGACCAATTTTCAATTAGGGAAGAATGCAACTATTATAACCAATTAACCCATACCAGAGGATGGTGATTGATGCAGCTGGTCAGAATTTTATTTTAGAATCGAACCATGCAAGTACCAGTTTTACTCCTACATCTGAGCAGGTTGGTACTAGTTATGCATCACAGTTGGAAGAGGTAGGAGTAACGGATTTTGATGAAAATGGAACTTTTCCATCTAATCAGTTCTGGGAAGCATTGAAAGCAGCAGATGAACCTTTATGGGCAGGTTGTGACAACCACACTAAATTATCAGTGACTTCAAGACTGTTAAATATCAAGGCAGAACATAATGTGTCTGAAAATTGTTTCAACTCTTTTGTTGAAGTAATGCGGGAAGCAATGCCTCGTGATAATATCATGCCAAGTGATTTTTACGATATGAAGAAGCTAATGGATAACTTAGGTCTTCCAGTTGTAAGGATTGATGTATGTAGCAGGGGTTGTATGTTATATTGGAGAGATGAAGAAAATGCAGAATCTTGCAAATTCTGTAGCTAACCTAGGTACAAGATTAACAGGAGGCAATGTCATAATCAGAAGCGTAGACCATGCAAGCAAATGTTTTATTTGCCCTTAATTCCCAGATTGCAAAGGCTTTATGCGTCTCAAGCCACTGTTGAACAAATGACTTGGCATGCAAATCATGAAACAGAAGAGGGTCTAATGTGTTATCCTTCAGATGCAGAGGCATGGAAACATTTTGATAGAACGTACCCTGAGTTTGCAAACGAGCCTCGAAACATCAGGTTAGATCTTTGTGCTGATGGATTTGCCCCATTTGGAAAATCATGAAAAAGTTATTCATGTTGGCCAGTTATCTTAACTCCGTACAATCTTCCACCCGGTATGTGCATGAAGACACCTTATATGTTTTTGACATTAATCGTGCCTGGGCCGCAAAATCCGAAGAAGTTGATAGATGTGTATATGCAGCCATTGATTGCAGAGTTACAACAGCTATGGGATGAAGGCGTCCTTACGTATGATGTTTCTACCGATCAAACATTTGTAATGAAGGCTGCTCTTCTTTGGACGATAAATGACTTTCCAGCTTATGGAATGTTATCTGGATGGAGTACAGCTGGGATCTTAGGATGTCTGATATGTATGGAGAGATCAAAGTCATTCAGATTAAAATATGGTAAGAAGGCCAGCTATTTTGACTGTCACAGATAATTTTTGCCGATGAGTCATACATTCAGAAGGAATAAAAAAGAGTTCATCAAGAATAGGATTGAAAGAACACGTCCACCATTGAGGTTGACCGGTGATCAAATTTGGGAGCGAGTCTATAACTTTCCAACTGTTGTTGAAACCCCTCATGGCACAACTATTGCGTATGGAAGTACACATAAGTGGACTAAACGCAGTATATTTTGGGATCTACCATATTGGAAGACCCATCTTATTCATCATAATCTTGACGTCATGCACATAGAAAAGAATGTTTTCGACAATGTCATAAATACTGTGATGGATGTCACTGGAAAAACAAAAGACAATTTGAATGCAAGAAAAGATATGAGAGTTATTTGTGATCGGCCAGCACTAGACGTGGACGCAAGCAGCAGGGGACCAAAACCAAAAGCAATTTATACATTAGACAGGGAGCAGAGACGGGTTCTGTGTCAATGGTTGAAATCTATGCGTTTTCCTGATGGATATGCTTCAAACCTCGGGAGATGTGTTGATTTGAATGAATGCAAGTTGACAGGTTTGAAGAGTCATGATTGCCATATATTTATGGAAAGATTAATTCCAATAGCTTTCAAGGAACTTCTACCAAACTTTGTATGGGGCGCAATTACAGAGTTAAGTAATTTCCTTCATGATCTTTGTTCAACAGTGTTGAAAGTATCGCACATGGAAAAACTAGAAAGAGATATTCCAATCATTCTTTGCAACTTGGAAAGGATATTTCCTCCATCGTTTTTTGATTCAATGGAGCATCTCTTAGTTCACTTGCCTTATGAGGCCAAAGTTGCTGGTCCTGTCCAATTTCGATGGATGTATCCATTTGAGAGGTAAAATATTTTTTAAATAAATTTCAAAATACTTTATTATATGTTATGTTCTGATGAACTACTTTCTATTGCATTTAGGTTCTTATATCATTTGAAGAAAAAAGTGAAGAATAAGGCATGTGTTGAAGCTTCAATTTGTAATGCATATATTGTGGAAGAAGTGACAACATTTGCATCGTATTATTTTGAGCCGCACGTGCCGTGTAAGAGGCGGAGAGCAGGAAGAAATGATGAGGGCCCCGTTGATCCCAATTGCAAATCATTCTCTATTTTCAATTATCTTGGTCGACCAAGCGGGGCATGTAAGTTCCGTTACTTAACAGACGAAGAATGGCGAGCAGCCCACACGTATGTTTTACTAAACTGTCCAGAAGTGGAGCCATACTTCGAGTAAGTGTACATTTGCAAATATATATTGTGTGTGAAATATTAGCTAATATATAAATGGTATTTGATAATGGTATTTGATATAGGATTTTTCAAACTTCAATGTATGGACTATCACCAAATGAGTTTGACTGTTTGTGCAATGAAGAATTTGCGGCATGGTTCAAAACATATGTAAGTTGCCTATAGACCAAAACCAAGTTATTAATATTTTATACGTCATTTATTAAAATGTATATTATTGACTTTGCGTATGTGATCTTAGGTTCACAGTAATTGTGATCAAGTTGAAGAGCAAGAATTGGTATATCATCTATCATGGGGTCCAAATTCAAGAGTGCGAACTTGGCCAGCATATTTCATAAACGGGTATAATTTTCACACTCAAGAATATGGAATGGGAAAAGCCACAATGAATAGTGGTGTGTGTGTTCGATCATCCAATGGTGGTAGTGCAAAAGATGATTTTTATGGCTTGTTGGATGAAATCATAGAGATAGAATACCCTGGACCATTCATGCGGGTTGTGTTATTTAAGTGCATATGGTTCGATCCCGTCAAAGGAATGAAGGTGCACACGAAATTTAATTTGGTTGAAATAAATCACAAGAAAAGGTATATGAAATATGAACCATTTGTCTTGGCACAACAAGCAATTCAAGTATATTATGGATCATATCCTAGTTTGAAACGAGACAAAGCTGATTGGTGGGCTGTATGTAAAACCAAAGCACGAAGAAAAATCGAGGAACACTGGAAGGATACAGCATATCAACAAGATGAAGTTTGTAACACGGTTGAAACTGAGGAAGTTTGCATTCCAACTTTACGAGATCCATGTGGAGCAGTAATAGATGTGGATCCAACTGAAATTCATGAATCAAATTTTGAAGGTGTTGAAGAATCTGATTTTGAGACAGAGGATGAAGATAACGATATGAAGAAGGCGAAGATGAAGATCAAGACGAAGACGAAGATGAAGATCAAGACGAAGACGAAGATGAAGATGAAGATGAAGATGAATGAAGATGAAGATGAAGATGAAGATGAATTTTGAAAATTTTGTCATTATTATTATTGTTGTTGTTCTTGTTAGGTTTTTTTTTTTTAAGTTGGGTTGTTTATTTGTTTATTGTGAGATGAAAGGATTTTCAGATAGACTAGGATTTTGGATCTATTTTTTCAATACTATATATTGTACTCGTATAATAGATTACTGTAAGGAGCGGTTCTGGTGAAAATCTAAAAATACAGTAGAATCCTTTTGCAGGATGTAGCCCTATTTTGGGGTGAACCTGGATAAATTTTGTGTCTTTTTTGTTTTTTCTACCTTTTGGGTGATTTGTCGCTAAATTAGTCGCTAATTAGTACCAAAAATTATTTTGGTCACTAATTATTAGTTTAGCGACAAAATGAAATTGGTCGCTAATTTTTCCGACGAAAAAATGATATTCGTCGCTAATTTTTCCGACAAAAAATGGTTTTCGTCGCTAATTTTTGCGACAAAAAATGGTTTTCGAATTTTTGCGAAAAATGAATTTCGTCGGTAATTTTTGCGACAAAAATGATTTTCGTCGCTAATTTTTGCGACAAAAACTATTTTCGTCGCTAATTCTTAATTTAGCGACGAAAAATTATTTTCGTCGCTAATTCTTAATTTAGCGACGAAAAATTATTTTCGTCGCGAAATTCTTTTAGCGACGAACAATTATTTTCGTCGCTATTTATTAGTTTAGCGACAAAATGAAATTCGTCGCTAATTTTTGCGACGAAAAAAATATTTTCGTCGCTAATTTTTGCGACAAAAATAATTTTCGTCGCTAATTCTTAATTTAGCGACACAACATTGTTTTCGTCGCTAATTTTTGCGACAAAATAATTTTCGTCGCTAATTCTTAATTTAGCGACCAAATGAAATTGATCGCTAATTTTTGAGACAAAAAAATTATTTTCGTCGCTAATGTTTGCGACAAACACTATTTTCATCGCTAAATTAAGAATTAGCGACGAAAAATTGTTTTCGTCGCGAATTTCCTGTTTAGCGACGAAAAATTATTTTCGTCGCTAATTACTAGTTTAGCGACAAAATGAAATTGGTCGCTAATTTTTACTACGAAGATAAGATTTTCGTCGCTAATTTTTGCGACAAAAATAATTTTCGTCGATAATTTTTGCGACAAAAATGATTTTCGTCGCGAAATTCTAGTTTAGCGACGAACAATTATTTTCGTCGCTAATTATTAGTTTAGCGACAAAATGAAATTCGTCGCTAATTTTTGCGACGAAAAAAATATTTTCGTCGCTAATTTTTGCGACAAAATAATTTTCATCGCTAATTCTTAATTTAGCGACGAAACATTGTTTTCGTCGCTAATTTTTGCGACAAAATAATTTTCGTCGCTAATTCTTAATTAGCGACCAGATGAAATTGATTGCTAATTTTTGCGACAAAAAAATGATTTTCGTCGCTAAATAAGATTAGCAACGAAAAATTATTTTCGTCGTGAATTTAAGTTTAGCGACGAAAAATTGTTTTCGTCGCTAATTACTAGTTTAGCGACAAAATGAAATTGGTCGCTAATTTTTGCGACGAAGAAAAGATTTTCGTCGCTAATTTTTGCAACAAAAATAATTTTCGTCGATAATTTTGCGACAAAAATAATTTTCATTGCTAATTCATAATTTAGCAACGAAACATTGTTTTCGTCGCTAATTTTTGCGACAAAAATAATTTTCGTCGCTAATTTTTGCGACAAAAATAATTTTCGTCGCTAATTCTTGATTTAGCGACAAAAATTATTTTCGTCGCTAATTTTTGCAACAAAAATTATTTTCGTCGCTAATTCTTAATTTAGCGACGAAAAATTGTTTTCATTGCTAATTATTAGTTTAGCACCGAATGAAATTGATCGCTAATTTTTGCGACAAAAAATTATTTTCGTCGCTAAATTAGGATTAGCGACGAAAAATTGTTTTCGTCGCTAAATTAAGAATTAGCGACGAAAAATTGTTTTCGTCGCGAATTTCTAGTTTAGCAACAAAATGAAATTGGTCGCTAATTTTTACGACGAAAAAAGATTTTCATCGCTAATTTTGTGATAAAAATAATTTTCGTCGCTAATTGTTAATTTAGTGAAGAAAAATTAATTTCGTCGCCAATTATTAATTTAGCGACAAAATAAAATTGGTCGCTAATTTTTCCGAGGAAAAAATGATTTTTGTCCAAGGCCCAACCCATTGCTTGCCATCGACGGGCCCAAGACGTTATCAATGTCCAATCCCCGACGGGCGAGTAGGAATCAATTCGGACAGCGAATCAATCCGAACCGAGCAATTGGGAATGACCCAAGTCAAACCAAATCGAATCAAAGCTTGAAACTGACCTGTGTTAGGTTTAGTTTTTCCGAGGGCGCTTTGGACCTTTAGAGTGTGTTTGGTAACGTTCATATTTCTCTGATTCCTCTTCGTTTGTTATCGGGAACTAAAAAAAGAACATAAATCTGTTTAGTAGCTTCAGTTAATTTTTCTATTTTCAGGAACAGATCCGTGGTCAAGGAACAAATTTTAATTTGGAATAGAACGGTACAGTTAAAGCTGCACACTACTATCAATTCTTCTATGAGGATCGATTGAAAGCGCGTTGCGTTACAAGTTCATTTAGCAATTAACAACGCTCGCCTTAAGTACAATAATTCTCATTTAGTTAACTAGGAACTAGATTCACCAAATTTATCAGACCCTTCAAATCTTCCATCTACCAACATAGAATCTCTTGCCCGAGTACTGACCAACACTAGCTCTATATTCACGCACCCTTTATTGACTAAGCAGGGAGCGCCCTTTAGCTTCCTCGGATCTTAATGCATGTAACTTGACTATCTATGGCTTCATTGTGTGTGCTCGAGTAGAAGTTTTGATCTCGTTTC
>JAGVVM010016835.1:0-15034 GCA_019149425.1 Psidium friedrichsthalianum
GAGTTGTTGCTTTTCGAGTGGGAAATTGAAATATGCTCGAGTTTTATTAGATTACGTATCGTAAGTTAACAAACGATGGATTACTTAAAGATGAGCCATCAATAAGAGTATACAGGAGAAATCTCGCTAATATAGGCATAAATCCGTGAGAGAATTCCTTTTCCTAATCAATGCACTGTAAGCCAAGTGTAATCAGAATGACATCTGACCTAAATTTTTTTTTTTAATCAAAAAAACATGATCGATTAATTGACTGCCATTAGACGTGTGAAAAGCAATTGTGTTAACCTTGTAAAAGATGTTAATGCACCCTTGGAGGGTATGGTTCCTTGACTAGGAAGAGCCATGCGGCAATCATAGTCGCACGGCAGCCTACTGGTCTTTGGCTTAAAGTATATTTTGTGTTTTGTTATTTATTTATACCTCAAATTTTATCGATTTTAAACCTGTAAGCATTTTGCTTGCGGTGTCTGAATTGACCGCATTTTACTTCAGGGGAAGGTCATTACCTACTTTCGCAAAGTGGCAATTGTGATCTTTGAACAGTGACAGCGTAATTTCTAAGTATCCTTATTGTTTTTGGTGATAAGATGTATGCGATGCCTAAGTTTTATTGGGGATACAAATTAATCAATTAAGGATATGCCAAAAAAAGTCATGAGGAAAAACCTTCCTGATATAACCATAATCTTGAGAGATTTGACAAATCAAGAGAAAATATCATAATCAGCTCTACCCAAATATTCGAAATTCTTTGCATCATTAGTCTTTTTCTTCGTGCCATTTGTCTTTACCAGTCTCCTTAATTAGTGGGACAGAATTTTAGTCAATTTTTTTTTCTTTCGTGATTTATTTGTCGCGTGTTAAACAACTTATAGCCCCGTTAAATTTGCATGCTTGGTTCCCCAGCATACTGGTTTCATTTTTCACTTTTCCTTTATTTTAAAACAATCTGGATCTAATCTGAGAATTTTCGTTTCGCGATCAATGGGGAGCTTGATATTAAGTGTAATCTGAGAATGTGATCGGCATTCCTAGATATCTACGTAATTGAGCAATCCAATGGCCTCTCCTGGACACCTACCTTATGGCGTTGAATTAAATAAATTATTTCTTGGGCGGTTTCCAACTCTCTTATTTATATGATTATTTGTTACCGTTTTTTTTATCTTTGATCTTTTATTTCGCTTTTATTAACAAGTAACAAATTACACCCTTTCCTTTCAACATAAATTTCTACGTTGATCTTGATGTGCATGAAGGCCAGTTTCTCCCATTCCTACTTCCTCGCATTAGGTAAGATCCTCTCATCTAGCAAAGAACAGGACGGACTCATTTCACTAGATGGGGGTGTCCGAACATTGAAGCCGTTAGAATGAGTGACTAAACTAATCGCTGGAAAAGATTTGGTTTGGGGTTTTGGTTCGGTTAGTTCTTTTCTCTATTTTTGGTCGCATTTTTGTTTTTTTTTTTTTTTTTTCCTTTTCAGTTCACGGAAGGGCCGGCTGAGGGCTGGCAACCTCTGCGCGACGAGAACATCTGTGGCCCTCACTTTGGCCAGCAGCCGACATTGATCCTTTGAACCCCAACCCAATAAAAAAAATAAAAGATATAGAAAGAAAAATAAAATAAAACTAAAGAACAGCTAAAAAAAATATAAAAATGATTTTTTTTTCCAAATTGCTAATATTAATAATAAAAAGGAAGTAGATTTCCCCAGATGTCCTAATAAATCCAACCGAAAAAAAAGAGTGTTTATTTTTCAATTACCTGAACCGAAATGCACGAATATTGGTTCACTTCGTTCTGACGTCTCTAGATTGAATAGTATGATAGATTTCCTCACTTACATTCTCAGAACTCCCTTTGAAGTGCGTCCACAAAGCAAATATTGTCCTCCATGAGAAGGTATTCATTGATATAAACATTGTCCCGAAGCAAGTTAACATTACAACTTGCAAGTATAACCTTTTGAATTTACCCATGCCTTCTCACGTTCTGACTTCATTTCATCAAACATTGGACCTAATCTGAGTGAAAACGGACTGTCCAGCCAAGGACAACCAAAGAAGTGAAAAAATAAGACGAAGATGAGTTCATAAACAAATGCGAAAAGATTATTTATGATTAAAGTATAGCACGAATTGACTTGAAAAACTTAATCTAAATTGAAAATTGACATTACGTAGTCATTCCGATATAGTAAGCCTTTGATTAAGGTAATAATGGCGTGTAAGAAAGACGATGGAGCCATTTAGATAGCCTTAATACAGATGTCTTTCTGTCAAATGAAAGGTAAAAGAGAAGCAACCCCGGCTTGATCCCCTCACATATCCATCTAAATCCTAAAGTTACGTTTTGATTGTCCAGATTTATAGTCAGAAATGGGCTAGATAAGGTAGGTTATGAATTTTGAGATTTTTGCTATATTTTATTCACTGTTTGGTGAATGTGCGTAATAAGGTTGATATTTTCACATCCTACTTATCCAATAATTAACATGATAGCATATTAGTGTAAAGTACCCTAAAAATTTCACAAACGAAGATGGTAAGAATCCCTCGCAACACTCTTGCCTACTTCAGTTTTTTTCGCGCTAATTTTTTTTTTTTTTTTCCTTCTCTTTTTGTTTAATTATTTTTATTATTTCATTTCTTTTTTCCGGTCCATTATTCTCTATAAACTATACTCGTAAACCTAAGTACCAAAATTCCTAAAATTGTCATAATATAACTATAAATACTATATAATATATTATTATGGCATAATAAAGATGCGATAGAAATAAATAAATGTGAATTGTGTCTTAATTTTTGTTATTTTGAATTTTTTATTTAGAATCAATACTCATATTCAAATAGTATTTTTGATGTTATTAATTCAAGACGTTTATTATTCGAGAAAAATGACTTTATATTATGAATAGTAGAAATCATATCCTCATTTATCCTACCTCGGACATAAGGTAATTTTTCCGAGTTATATCTCTCTTTTTCCAGTCATGAGAAGGCACCAAAGGAATGATAGATCTTACCATATCCTGACTATCAACACCGCGGCTGCCCAGAAAACATCTCTAGACTTAGGAATGCAAGATATTTTTCAACCCAATCTTATCTCATTAGAATTTTATCTCGATGACCAAGTGGAATTTGAGAAGTTTCTAACTATGGGAAATCAATCTTTTTTGACAAGTTTTAAAAGATTCAATAGACAAATAAGCTGAACCAAAAAAGAAAGACAATCAGGATATGTAACCATCATATTTCACTTCACCACAAAGCTTAATTCAAATCTTGGTAGATATGCACATAAAAAAAATATTTAATTATATCGTTAATGATACATTAGTGTACCTGAACATTAATTTGTGTAGCCATTCAACAAAACTAAAACCGCTCACTTACAACTTTTATTTTCGCTAAATTATTCAAATCAAAATTTAATGGCATTCTATAATATTCATCTTATTAAACATAATACAAATGTGGTATATTTTTTTATATTTTTCCGATCTGACGACACATATAAACATGAATAATATATTTTGAAACCGTAAAAATCAACGGTGCCCACTTTTTTATCTAGATTTGCCCAATGAGTTTACATTTACGTATCCCTATGTCCACGTGGCATGTATAAGAAGAATAAGCAAGGCTAAAATTGGTACACTAAACTTACAGGGTCGGCGCACCTATTATCATGCGCACAATTTCGACTATCATGCACACAATTCGACGCATGATATGGGTCGAACTTCTCATGTGATCATTTGCAATTACTTTTTTATTCGAGCTTCCTTACTCGATTTCGATTCGCGCACTGTACAATCTATTGATATTATTGTTGCACTTTATTGATTCCGAATTTCTTATTTAAAGGATTGCAATAATCTTCTCTATTACATATATGGTACTGTTGACACCGAAAATCGGGTTGGGCGCCTAGTAATTACAAAGCCCATAAAAGCGGCCCTAATGTACAAAAGCCCATGTGGAAAGATGCATTGTTCACCTTTTACTTTTCATCGTAATTTACATTTATCGTATGTGTGAAAGGTCTTTCATTGTGGATTATTATGAACACTACACTAACATGAGCGCAAATTTTCTAATACTAAAGCTCCGTTTGTTTCGCGAAAATAAACGATTTGAAAATATTTTCTCAAAATGATCTCTTGTATCACTCATAAAAATGATTAAACAAAAAATGTCTTTATCGTCCATAAAAATATTTAGAAATAAATTTGTTGTCGACAATGAAATATTTGTAGTTGGCTAATTATTTCAAGTGATCCAAGCGATCATTATTAAAAAAAAAATTCTGATCTATCATCTCGAAACAAAAGAAATCTAATAGAACCAGTTTTGCCTGTTTCAGAAAGAAAAGACACGATAGCAAACAGAAGGAGAAACGTGGCGTCACTACGAGCTAGTTGCCTTGCACCAAGAGCTAAAGAAGAGTCGAGCCCTAACGAGGACAACAACCGCGAGCAGCCCACAAGTTGTGCCTCTCAACAATTAAGACTGAATTTCAGTAGTTTCCTCGTTCTTTTTCCATTTGCAAAAGATAATACTAACTATATTTTTCTCCCTCTATACATAAAATTAATGTCAGAGAATCCTAATAGTGTCTTTTTTCCTGTCACGATACCTCGTTAATGCCGCAACGCCTTCAGGAGGACGTGAAGAATCTTAAGATGCTAATGCAGATACGAAAATTCCTGCAATTCAAAAAGAAGTTCCACATATACGTCACTATGGACATGCAAAGAGTAAATCTAAAAATGTAGCAAGCATTTTGAACGAATAAGCACTCTCGTCCTTCTTCTTCAAGGACTGCTCCACTTGACAATCTTATCGTAAAATCCAGATATCATAGACTTCTCCTTCTCAGCTGTTATCGACATGCGACATGACTTAGTACAATGGAGATAATAACGGGCGAGTTAAATTCATCAATGAATAGGAGAGATTTTGAATCTCACTTGTTTTGTTTCATATTGCGCGAAGAGCCTTTCCTTTTCTCTTCTCAATGGCTTGTATGATGAGAAAAACAAAAAAGGAATGCAAGCTACCAATAAGTCATCAGATTATCTAGAACATTCCATTGCAAAAAATTCAGAGGGAGCTCAATCATGGTTCCCCGAGTATCTTTTCTTTAGGATAAAGGTGCATAGGTTACAACTAATTCATCAAGGTTGTATTCAGTTTTTCGAGTATTCTCTCAAATTGTAGAATGTGCATTCTTTTTGCCTATAGAAATACTGCTTTACTGTCCAATTTTTTCCTTTGCTCCCCTAGAATCTATAGTGCAGATGTAGAAGCATGAGTTCAATCAAAGCAAAATTAAGGCTCCATTTGTTTCGCAAAAATGAGTGATTTGAAATTCATTTCCCTAAAAATGATCATTTGTATCACTTGAAATAATTAGTTAATAAAAAATATTTGTCATTGCCGACAACTTTTTGTATCTAAATATTTGTCAAAGACATAAAATATTTGTTTGTTTCATCATTTTTGCAAAAGATTTTTGGAGATGTTTTTTTTTTTTGGGGTCAAATTGGAAAATGTTTTTGTAATCACTCATTTTCCTCGAAATACAATAAGCCTCTGGGGTAATCAGTCACATTTCCCAAACTCTGTTCACACTGCATATCTTCCTCACAATAAGTAAAATCCTCTCTAAGCAAAGAACAGGTCGACCTCTTTGATAGAGACGATCGTAATCAGTTGATTTCCTCATTACTTCTCCAAGGCTCCTTGAGTTACTCCACAAAGCAAATTTGTCTACACTAAAGAGGTATTCATTAGGTATAGACCTTGTACCGAAGCAAGTTAACATTACATAATGCAAGTATATGACCTTTTGAATTTTACCTTCTCCTTTCTCATGTTCTGACTTCATTTCGTCAAACATGGGACCTATCTCATGAACGAACTGTCCAGACAAGGACAAAAAAAACAGAAAGTGAAAAACTAAGAACAAAATCGAAACCCATCCATGACTGTAAAACTGTAAGACAAACGAGTTCCATAAACCAATGCGAAAGAGGTATTTATCATTTAAATATGCAGCATGAATTTGACTTAAAAAAACTTAATCTATAGATCGAGAATTGATATTACGTCATTCTGATATTAGCAAGCCCATGGAAAGTAATAATGGCGTGTAAGAAAGCAGGTGGAAGCCATTTAGAACACAATACATATGTCTTTTCTATCATAATGAAAGGTAAAAAAGAAAGCCCGGCCAATGATCCACTGTCCAATAATTTATATGAACACTTATTATATAAATGAACCTAAAAAGTTCACAAACGGAGATGGTGCTCAAATCTCTCACGAACAGTCTTTGCCTACTTCATGTTTTATTCTGCTTAATTTTAATTTTGTTCTTCTCTTTTTTGTTAATTATTTATATTAATTTTATTTATTTTCCATCATTCTCTAGATAATATTTTATAAATAGTAAACTCTAACCAATAAACCTAAAATATTAAAATGCCAAAATATGTAATAAATACTAATATAAATACTATACAATAAAACATATTTATAATTGATTATATTAATATATATTGGAATATACTAAAAACAAATTTTTTTTTTAAGTTGTTTTGAATTTTTTGTAGTAGAATTCTAGTATTACTTATATTCAAAACGTTATTTTAATGTTATTAATTCAAGAAGTTTATTAATTTGAGAAATTACTTTTATATTATGAATAGTAGAAATTAATCCCTTTTATTATTACCGTCCCGATGGGTAATAATTTGTATTTGAGTTATATCCCTCTTATATCGTAACTTATCCTATCTTGAGAAGGCACAAAGTAGGATAAAATTTTATCATATCCTGACTTACCCAACAGTTCCTAGAAACATCTGTAAGCTTGGGAATCAAGATATTGGACCAAAAAAGTAGCAAGAGTTAGGTACTTTCAACTGATGGAATCCAATTCAGCCTAGAAAGGGTAAGATAGGAACAAACATGAAGGACTCAAATAAAAAAAATCTCAAGAGTACTCGATACAGAGCAAATGCAAACTCCATGTATTTGGAAATAATTGGTTCAAACCCTGAGCTCTTCCGCTTAGCTAGACTCGCCGTCTAACATAATGAATCAACAGGTATGCATTTCAACTTTACAAATCACTAAAAATTAACATACACTAAACTCCATTAGTCAACGAAACAAAGTTGCCAAGCTCTGATCAATTAGAAATAGTACATTCCGATGCAGTTAGTGCTTTGACAACTAGTTATGGAAGTTTCATATCAGTCATATTAGTAAATCGGTAGTAATCTCGCGATAAGATTGTTTAAAGGCGCGTGAAGACAACAATAATTAGTCCAAAAATTATTTTTTTAGGAAACCGTTTTTTTTTTCTATGTGACTGTTTTGGTTCTCATTTAGAAAAATGATTCAACTCAATGACTTTATCTCAAGCAATAAAACAAGAATCGTATTTATAATAACTAATTTTTTTTTTTCCATTTTTTCCCCTTCCTTCTCCCTCCCCACTGCGAGGGAGGTGGAGGGTGGTGTAGAGGGAGAAGCAAGAAAAAAAATTAAACAAAAAAAATTAAATTTTTAAATAAATAATTTAATAATTTAATTTTTTTTGTTTAATTTTTTTTCTTGCTTCTCCCTCTACACCACCCTCCACCCTCCCTCGCAGTGGAGGGAGAAGGAAGGGGAAAAAATGGAAAAAAAATTGTTAATTTATAAATACGATTTTTGTTTTTGCTTGAGATAAAGTCATGAGATTGAATCATTTTCTAAATGAGAACCAAACAGTCACATAGAAAAAAAAATTTTCCTAAAAAATAATTTTTGGACATTATTGTTTTCTTCACGCGCCTTTAAACAATCTATCGCGATTTACTACCGATTTACTAATATGACTGATATGAAACTTCCATAACTAGTTGTCAAAGTCACTAACTGCATCGGAATGTACTAATTTCTAATTGATCAGTAGCTTGGCAACTTTGGTTTCGATTTACTAATGGAGTTTTTAGTGTATGTTAATTTTTAGTGTTTTGTAAAGTTGAAATGCCTGTTGATTCATTATGTTAGACGGCGAGTCTAGCTAAGCGGAGAGCTCAAGTGTTTGAACCAATTTATCTTCCAATATACATTGAGTTTGCATTTGCTCTGTATCGACTGTACTCTTGAGATTTTTTTTTATTTGATGTCCTTCATGTTTGTTCCTATCTTACCCTTTCTAGGCTGAATTGGATCCATCAGTTGAAGTACCTAACTCTTTGCTTCACTTTTTTTGGTCCAATATCTTGATTCCCAAGTCTTACAGATGTTTTCTAGGAATGTTTTGGTAGTCAGGATATATAAAATTTTATCCTATCCTTTGTGTGCCTTCTCAAGATAGGATAAGAGTGGGATATAAGAGGGATATAACTCAAATAAAATTATCCCATCTGGGAGGTAGGATAAAAGAGGATATAATTTCTACTATTCATAATATAAAAGTCATTTTCTCAAATAATAAACTTCTTGAATTAATAACATTAAAATAACGTTTGAATATAAGTAATACTTGAATTCTACTACAAAAATTCAAAACAACTTAAAAAAAATTTTTTTTTATATTCCCATTATTATTTATATAATCAATTATAATATTTTATTTGTATAGTATTTATATTTGTATTTATTACATATTTTATGCATTTTAATATTTTAGGTTTATTGGTAGAGTTTACTATTTTATAAAATATTATCTAGAGAATGATGGAAAATAAATAAATAAATAATATAACAAAAAAGAGAAAAAAATTAAAATTAAGCAAATAAAAATGAAGTAGGCAAGACTGTTGTGAGAGATTTTTACAATCTCCGTTTGTGAAATTTTTTAGGTTCATTTATACTAATAAGCTGTTCATATAAATTATTGGACATTGGATCATTGCCGGGCTTTCTTCTTTTACCTTTCATTTGATAGAAAAGACATATGTATTGTGGTCTAAATGGCTTCACCTGCTTTCTTACACGCCATTATTACTTTTCCATGGCTTGCTATATCAGAATGACTGTAATATCAATTCTCGATCTAGATTAAGTTTTTTTAAGTCAATTCATGCTATATTTTAATGATATACTCTTTTCGCATTGGTTTTTGGAACTCGTTTGTCTTACAGTTTTCCATGATCATGGTGGTTTCGATTTTTTGTTTCTTAGTTTTTCACTTTCTTTTTATTTGTCCTTGTCTGGACAGTTCGTTCACGCTGAGATTAGGTCCATGTTTGACGAAATGAAGTCAGAACATGAGAAGGATAGGTAAATTCAAAAGGTTATACTTGCAATTAGTGATGTTAACTTTGCTTCGGTACAATGCTTATACCTAATGAATACCTTCTTTATGTAGACAAATTTGCTTTGTGGAGTCACTTCAAAGGAGCCTTGGAAAGTAAGTGAGGAAATCATGTTACTTGTTCATCAAATGAGGTCGACCTGTTCTTTGCTTAGAGAGGATTTTACTTATTGTGAGGAAGATATGCAGTGTGAACAGAGTTTGGTAGAAATGTGACTGATACCCCAGGCTCTATTTATTTCGAGAAAATGAGTGATTACAAAACATTTTCCAATTTGACCCCAAAAAAAAAAACATTCTCCAAAAATCTTTTGCAAAATAATGAACTAAACAATATTTTTATGTCTTTGCAAATATTTAGATACAAAAAATGTTGTCGGCAATGAAATATTTTTTTTTAACTAATTATTTCAAGTGATACATATGATCCATTTTTAGGAAAATGAATTTCAATATCACTCATTTTTTGCGAAACAATGAGAGCCTTAATTTGCTTTGATTGACTCATGCTTCTACATCTGCACTATAGATTCTAGGGAGCAAAGGAAAAATTGGACAGTAAAGCAGTATTCTATAGGCAAAAAGAATGCACATTCTACAATTTGAGAGAATACTCGAAAACTGAATCAACCTTGATGAATTAGTTTGTAACCTATGCACCTTTATCCTAAAGAAAGATACTCGGTGAACCATGATTGAGCTCCCTCTGAATTTTTTTGCAATGGAAATGTTCTTAGATAATCTGATGACTTTTTTGGTTAGCTTGCATCTCCTTTTTTGTTTTTCTCATCATACAGTCATTTAGAAAGAAAAGGAAAGGCTCTTCGCGCATATATGAACAAACAAGTGAGATTCAAAATCTCTCCTATTCTCATTGATGAATTTAACTCGCCGTTTATTCTATCTCCATTGTACTAGTCTGTCGCATGTCGATAACAGCTGAGAAGGAGAAGTCTATGATATCTGGATTTTACGATAAGATTGCTCAAGTGGAGCAGTCCTTGAAGAAGAAGGACGAGGTGCTTTATTCGTTCAAAATGCTTGCTACATTTTTAGATTTACTCTTTGCATGTCCATAGTGACGTATATGTGGAACTTCTTTTTGAATTGCAGGAATTCTTCGTATCTGCATTAGCATCTTTAAGATTCTTTCACGTCCTCCATGAGGCGTTGCGGCATTAACGAGGTATCGTGACAGGAAAAAGACACTATTTAGGATTCTCTGACATTTAATTATGTTTAGAGGGAGAAAAATATAGTTTGTAGTATTATCTTTTGCAAATGAAAAAGAACGAGGAAACTACTGAAATTCAGTCTTATTTGTTGAGAGGCACAACTGTGTGGTGCTCTTCGCGGTTTGTCCTTCGTTAGGGCTCGACTCTTCTTAGCTCTTGTTGCAAGGCAACTAGCTCGTAGTGACGCACGTTTTCTCCTTCTGTTTGCTATCGTGTCTTTTCTTTCTGACAGGGAATTAACTTGTTTCTATTAGATTTCTTGTTGTTTCGAGATGATAGATTCAGAATTTTTTTTAATAATGATCGCTTGGATCACTTGAAATAATTAGCCACTACAAATATTTTCATTGTCGACAACAAATTATTTTCTAATTTTTTATGACGATAAAGACATTTTTTGTTTAATCATTTTTATGAGTGATACAAGAGATCATTTTTGAGAAAATATTTTTCAATCGTTTATTTTTCGCGAAACAAACGGAGCTTTAGTATTAGACAAATTGCGCTCATGTTAGTGTAGTGTTCATAATATATACACAATGAAAAGACCTTTCACACATACGATAAATGTAAAGTACGATGAAAAGTAAGGTGAACAAATGCATCTTTCCACATGGGCTTTTGTACATTAGGCCGCTTTTATGGGCTTTGTAATTACTAGAGGCCCAACCCGATTTTCGGTGTCAACAGTACCATATATGTAATAGAGAAGATTATTGCAATCCTTTAAATAAGTAAATTCGGAATCATATAAAGTGCAACAATAATATCATAGATTGTACAGTGCGCGAATCGAATCAGTAAGGAAGCTCGAATAAAAAGTAATTTTCAAATTGATCACATGAGAAGTCACCAATATCATGCGTCGAAATGTGTGTTCTGATAGTCGAATTGTGCGCATATAATAGGTGCGCCGACCCTGTAAGTTTAGTGTACCAATTTAGCCTTGCTTATTCTCTTGTACATGCCACGTGACATAGGGATAGTAAATGTAACTCATTGGGCATCTAGATAAACAAGGGCCACGTTGATTTTTACGGTTTCAATATATTATTCATGTTTTTATGTGTCGTCAGATCGAAAAATAAAAAATATACCACATTTGTATTATGTTTAATAAGATGAATATTATAGAATGCCATTAATTTGATTTGAATAATTTAGCGAAAAATAAAGTTGTAATGAGCGGTTTTTAGTTTTGTTGAATGGCTACACAAATTAATGTTCAGGTACACTAATGTTATCATTAACGATATAATTAAATATTTTTTTATGTTAATATATACCAAGATTTTGAATTAAGCTTGTGGTGAAGTGAAATATGATGTTACATATCCTTTTTTGTCTTTCTTTTTTGGTTCCGTCTTATTTGTCTATTGAATCCTTTAAAACTTGTCAAAAAGATTGATTCCCATAGTTTAGAAACTTCTCAAATTCCACTTGTCATCGAGATAAAATTTTCTAATGAGATAAGATTGGGTTGAAAATATCTTGATTCCTAAGTCTTAGAGATGTTTTTGGGCGGCGTTTGATAGTCAGGATATGTAAAGATCTATCATATCCTTTTGGTGCCTTCTCAAGACTGGAAAAAGAGAGATATAACTCGGATAAATTACCTCATGTCCCGAGGTAGGATAAATGAGGATATGATTTCTACTATTCATAATATAAAGTCATTTTTCTCGAATAATAAACGTCTTGAATTAATAACATCAAAATAATATTTGAATATGAGTATATTTGATTTCTAATATAAAAAATTCAAAATAACAAAATTAAAGACCAATTCATTTATTTATTTCTATCATCATTTATTTATGCAATTATATATATTTATATAGTATTTATTTTATATTTTATGACATATTTTTAGGAATTTTGGTACTTTAGGTTTTCGAGTATAGTTTATAGAGAATAATGGAACGGAAAAAGAATGAAATAATAAAATAATTAACAAAAGAGAAGGAAAAAAAATAAAATTAGGCGAAAAAATGAAGTAGGCAAGAGTGTTGCGAGGGATTCTTACCATCTTCGTTTGTGAAATTTTAGGGTACTTTACACTAAATATGCTATTCATGTTAATTATTGGATAAGTAGGATGTGAAAATATCCAACCTTATTACTGCAATTCACCAAACAGTGAATAAAATATAGCAAAATTCCTAAATTTCATAACCTACCTTATCTAGCCTATCTTGACTATAAATCTGGACAATCAAACGTAACTTTAGGATTTAGATGGATATGTGAGGGGATCAATGCCGGGTTTCTCTTTTACCTTTCATTTGACAGAAAGACATCTGTATAAGGTCTAAATGGCTCCATCTGCTTTCTTACACGCCATTATTACCTTAATCAGGCTTACTATATCGAATGACTACGTAATGTCAATTTTCAATTTAGATTAAGTTTTTTCAAGTCATTCGTGCTATACTTTATCATAAATAATCTTTTCGCATTTGTTTTTGAACTCATTTGTCTTATTTTTTCACTTTCTTTGGGTTTGTCCTTGGCTGGACAGTCCGTTTCACTCAGATTAGGTCCATGTTTGATGAAATGAAGTAGAACGTGAGAAGATGGGTAAATTCAAAGGTTATACTTGCAATTTGTAATGTTAACTTGCTTCGGGACAATGTTATATCTAATGAATACCTTCTCTATGGAGACAATATTGCTTTGTGGAGTCACTTCAAAGGAGTCTTGGAGAAGTAAGTGAGGAAATCTATCATACTAGTTCCATCTAAGACGTCAGAACCGAATTGAACCGAAATATTCGTGCATTTTGTTCAGTTAATTGAAAAATAATAAATCTTTTTTTTCGGGTTTGGATTTATTAGCAATCTGGGAAATCTCCTTTTTTTTATTATTATATTAGCAATTGGGAAAAAAAAATCATTTTTTATTTTTATTTTTATTTTATTTTTATTTTTATTTTTATTTTTCTTTCTTATCTTTTTATTTTTTATTTTTTGGGTTCAAAGGATCAATGTGTGCTGCCGGCCAACAGTGAGGGCCACGATGTTCTCGTCGGCAGAGTTCCAGCCCTCAGCAGCCCTTTGGACTGTGAAAAGGAAAAAAAAACAAATATTCGACAAATAGAGAAAAGAATAACCGACCAACAATCCAAATCTTCAGTTCGATTTTTAGTTTAGTCCTCATTCTAACGGTTCAATTTGGTTCGGACACCCCCAGTTCTATTGAATGAGGTCGTCCTGTTCTTTTGCTTAGAGAGGATCTACCTAATGCGAGGAAGTGTGATGGGAGAAACTGGCCTTCATTGCACAGTCCAAGATCAACTGTAGAAATTATTTGAAAGGAAAGTGGGTAATTTGTTCTTTTAAAAGCGAAATAAGACAAAGAAAAAAAGTAACAAATAATAAAATAAGAGAGTGGAACCCGCAAGAAATAATTTGATTTAATTCAACGCAATAGGGAGGTGTCCGAGCCATTGGCTTGTCAATTATGTAGATATCTAGGATCCGATCACATTTTGATTACACTTATATCAGTCATTTGATTTCGGGAAAGAAAATTCTCAGTAGATCCAGTATTTTTTTTAATAAATAAGAAAAGGAAAAAGAAACCAGTATGATGGTGAAGCATGCAAATTTAACGGGCTATAAGTTTGTTTAACACGCGCAATAATTCTACGAAAGAATAAAAAATTGACTAAAATTCTTCCACTCTTAAGGAACTGTATAAGAAAATGGCCGAAGAAAGACTATGATGCAAGAATTTCTGATATTTTGGTTAGGAGATGATTATGATATTTCTCTTGATTTGTCAATCTCTCTAAGATTATGGTTATATCTAGAAGGTTTTCCATATCTTTTTTTGTGCATATCCTTAATGATTATTTTGTTATCCTCCAATAAACCTATAGGCTCATACTACTCCTTATCACCAAACATAAGGATATTTAACTTTACTGGTCACTTTTTCAAAGATCAAATATTGCACTTTGGAAAGTTCAGGTAATGACCTTCCCTTGAAGTAAAATTCGGGTCAATCAGACACCGAAAGGAAAAAATTCCTACCGTTTAAAATGTCGTCAATTTTGAGTAAATAATAACAACACAATATATATTTTAATCAAAGCGGTAGGCTGCCGTTGCGACTTATGGTATTGCCGCATGGCAGTCACTTACCATCCCTCCAAGGGGCCATCACATCTTTTAAAGGTTTTTCACAATTTCTTTTCACACGTCTTATGGCATGTCACTAATAGATCATGTTTTTTTGATAATAAAAAAGTATGTAGATCGTAATTTTGATTACACTTGGCTTAAGTCATTGATTTCGAAAAGGATTCTCTGCGGATTTATGCTATTATTTAGAGATTCCCTGTATCTCTTATTGATTGTGCACATCTTTATCCATCGTTTTGTTAACTTACGATAGTCCTATCAATATAAATCGAGCAATTAATTAACGCTCAGAATTAGAGGCTTCCAGCCTCTTAA
>JAGVVM010016837.1:0-14493 GCA_019149425.1 Psidium friedrichsthalianum
GGTAGGTGCAATTATATATTCCTACTTAGGGGTACCACATATTTAAGTTGACCCTAGATTCTTGAATTACTTTCAAACTAGTCATTGGAATATAAAAGATCGAATGTAAAACTACCAAATAGTGCGACGGACTTTTTATGGGTTGTCGCCAACAAACCACTACACTTCATTTGCCATCAATTTATGCACCTCCTACTAAACCCGATTTTAATCTCTTGAAAAGAAATTATCCATTAATCTATTGACATGATCCATTTATTTGGGTCAGATATTGATATAATCAATTCAGATAATTTGTCAATAGATATGCAACCTTGTTGGTAAAGGGATTGGAGGTAAGATGTTAGTATCATAGATGCGGGGTTTAATTCTTGCACTCTACAAAAAGGCAGAGTAAAAATAAGAGTTAGGATAAGACAGACAAAAAACAACGTCGAACTGCAAAGCAAAACAAATATAGAAACCTTATTAATTGAGAGCACTGTACAGATGACATTATTGGATTTACTTAATCTAGAAAAACATCTAATAGAGGGTTCTCTCCAGCGAAGTTTAATTTGAGCATACTGTTTTGGGGCCACCTTCTGTAATTGCAGAACTCCGCCCTAGCTTCGTCACGTGTCATTTCACTTGATGTAACATAATCACCAAGTCAGACGATCTTTCATGAACATTCACTTAATAATAAACTCAATGCTTTTACAAGACTATTTATCTAATTAAGCTGACTCTAGGGCACAACTCGGATCGTGATCACCCTGTACAAATCTTCAGGATACGGCATACGGGCATGTGTGTCTGAACGATTGCTTTTCCTTTTTCTCCTTGTTCTTTGGCGTCGCAAATGAAGAACAAAGTGCATCCATATCAGTAGATATAATGGGTCCAACCACATTCAACGTATAAGTTCTGGATGATCCAAATACTTTTTTTGTAGTACGCCACACTCACAAATTGAGATGGCTCTACTACTTCTATAAAACAATCTGCTGTACAGTACTATTTATGAGGGATGTCATAGTAATGCATGTCAAAAGAATTAAATGACAATCATCTACGCAATCAGTACGAGGCAAAATAAGCTAGCGAGACCATCGCATCGCTCTCTCCGATCCGAGCATTCATGACGTTCGCCCCTTTCTCAACACATGTACGACGATTATTTTCGGCAACAAGCTTGCAACAAGCTTGCTAGCTAGCGAGCGAGCGAGCTTATCGCCCTCCCCTTAGAACAGTCAAACGACAGCTCAAAAAACGGCGGATATGATCACTGCGTACAGCCTAAACATCTAACAGTATAGCACAAAGCAAAACACAAATCCGGCACCAGGGCGACGGCCATCCCGGTCGCGAAACCATCACTGATAGATTCACGTGTGATATTACAGAACCCTAAAAACACCGACGACCGACAAAACGAGATGCGAGATTACCGATAATGCTGACCACGTTCCTGGCTGCTTCAGCCGTCACCATCTTCGCTTTCCTTCGAGAGCGAGCTAGAGAGAAAGGAGCGATCAGAGAGAAGCGCCTTGGTATCGACTCTGGTACTGATGATCGGTGCGAGATGCGTGTTAATTTACTCACACTGCACAAACACGCAGCTCGCACCGATCATTATCCCTTCATTATCTGCGCTCAAAATTACTAAACACGCACGCAAAGAGAGCCCGCCCCCAGATTGCGGCTCGGACCTCGCCGGGGTGTAGGAGCGGAGAAGGGTTAGTAGGGGTGCTTTGCGATCGTGTTTATCCGCCGAGCATCAGATGAAGGATGAATTTTAAGCATACGGGGCCGGGTATTCACTTGGACAATTGGTCGATTTTCAAACTATAAGTGTGACTGCAGGCTGTATCGACAATTTATTACACAAAAAGAGGTCACGATTTCTGTTATAGACCATGGCAGAATCAACCAATTGTGCATATAACTAGCAGAATTCTTGAGGATTAGATTAATATTTGAACCTTGACTCGTGTTATTATCATTATTTTTGAAAAAAATCCAAAAAGGAAAAAAAAGGTTAAAAAAATAAATTAATTGTTTAATTTTCTATAAATCACTTGCTTGCAGGGCAAAACCACCGTGATGCGGCAAAATGCCCGTTTTGCCCACTGATCCCATCTAGATCTACCCCCGCCCTTCCACTTAATTATGGTTCACGCCACTCACTTTGAGTTTGCCATGATTATAAACGTGACGCAATAAATAAGCTAAAGTCGCTAGTAGCATGATGCCTCGAGTACCTCAGCTAGACGCGCAAACGGGTCGAGCTAATCCAAAATCACTTAGTCAATCGATTGAGATCATCGGACATGTTCAATTTTCTCAATCATAGGGTAAAGAGAAAAATAAAGGCCTTTAAGTTAGTTTCACATAATTTTGTGCCGACGAGCATGGAAAAAAACCGCATATAACATTTGTCGAAGTTAATTGTTTGAATTTTTCACTTGACTTGAGTTTAAATGGCCTCCAGTGCCGGCTTTAATCGACGAGTGTTAAAATGGGTTGAAAAAGTAATAGGCATAAGTCCAACATGGATATTTCGAGAACAGTTTTTGAGGCTCTGCTCTCCCGATTTAAATCCAAGGGCTTTTCTCTCCCGATCAAATTTTAGATCTAGGAGTTTCGATGAATAAGCATTATGTCTCCAGTTTCAATGGTATCCACAGCATCTCTGGTGTCAAATTTGTGATTGTTCAACATGTTTATGTGAGAAGCTTGGGGCTCACTCGCACTTGTGAGCTCGTTCGACGAGATTATGATGTCTCCACACAGTGATGGTATCTGGGATATCGAACGTAAGTATACGCCTTTAGCAGGCAAAGTCCTAGCTATAGATGGAGATCGCAGCATGTACTTATCACAGATGATAATATGTGATTCAGTGATTGACTATCGATCATTTAGCTTGGATGCAGTCACGGATCTATCAAGGACGGGTGCATGATTACGTCTATTGACGATGCTATAATGATACACTTTGATTTCTGGATTTTGGTTTGTTTTACAAGTGTAGATAGTAAATACTAAATAGACGTTGAATTTCGAACGCTAAAAAGTTGGACCCTTTCTCAGCTTTTCTTCCTTTAAGCTAGTTTTAGAATAAGGATAACTCTATTGTGCTCTCGTAAAGTTAGTAACCGTCAAAAACTGACGAGACAAGCTAACGGACCCGTAATTTCTAACAATTTATTGGTAACTTACCGATACTGTTGGATGGCTATTAACTATTTTTTTTATAGCATGCAAGTTACCGAGCTTTTTTACCAAATTTTATTGATTTTTTATACGCGAATGCGACCAATCAAATTGAACAGTGCGTGGATCAAAAAAGAGTTTTTCATGCGGTAAATTGAAACTTTGAAGTTTACAGAAAGACACCGTGAAGAAAGAGGTCATGAGCAATGTGTCGATGCGATCATTGAGCCATATGGCAGATGACCATTCCATTTACATATAGATATAAAACTTCCAAGAAGTGAATTATATGTTGGTTGTAGGATTATTGTAAGATCTATAAGTATCAAGCTCCGTAAAAACAGATATTGCCACGTCACTCATGAGGGATAAGGATGATCCTCATTTGTTCCCACAAAAGGGGCTATGGCATTTTACAAATATATGAACTATAAATAAAATAAAATGTCTAATGTATGGCTTAAATAGAGGGAAATGGAACAATCATATTATAACATGGTAATTGCTTCCAACGAAGAGAAGCCATCTCCACATTTCAAGATTTAATTCAATTCCTTGTTTTTTTAACTTCTTAATTTGACTTACTCCTCTGCATTGATCGAACAAGAATGGATAAGAGGCTCACGGTGGAAGAAAACGGCAGGAATTAATTGATCTGAACGAGCTCGGACAAGATTGCCGTAGATCGAACTCAAAGTGAGATCCCCACCGTGACTTAAAAAAAAAAAAAAAGGGAAGAGATGCTTGACTCAGCTTATTGGTTGCCGTCAAAGTCCACGAAGCGAGATGAGGATATTAGAAGAACATTAGTAAAAGACAACTGAAATGATCCTTATTCCATCTAAACTGTCATAAAGCAGTTCACAATATCATCTTTCTCTCCTATACATTTAGATAAGAGGTTTCCTCCCCGATTGCGTACCCCATTGAAAGCAAATATCAAAGTCTCCGGTCTTCTCATTTAACCTACAAGGACCGGTGGGCGATATTTGCCAAACACACAAGGAGCACTGGTCTTGGTCTCTTTTTTGCACATATATGAAGAACAGCTTAGATTGACCAGGCCATGCGAAGCTGCAAAGGAATACCGTGTTCGAAGAGATACTAGGGTAGAAGGAGAATTGCCATTTGCTAATGATATTGTGGACTCCGAGATCATTGTTCTTGGATTTGTAATGGGCTGTTAGAGTAGTTCCATACGGCAAATTGTTATCGCTGTCAACATGTCTTGTCGGCCCAAACATCTCCTACACAATTACTTAGCAGTAAAGTACAGATAGACATGAGCATTAGCTGATGAATTCATCATTGTGGCCTATCGTTGCTCTGACATCGACATCGTTCAGCTATTATATGGGTGAAGAGTGGAGGATATCGGATTTTGCCAGCATGCCAAAACCATATTACCTTTTATATATATATATTCCTTTTTTTACTTTGGGATAAGCATTGCCACAAGAAATCAGCCACAAATCAAAGGAAAGGAAATGAAGACCACCTTGTTGTAGCTGTTGTCTAGAAAATTATACGATTACACTTTGCACATGACATGTATTCACTGATCTTTTTCATTTTTTTAATCATTAAATGCTAGGCAATGCCAGACATGTTGGGAACCTTTACTTACATGAGGTGTCAAAATATTAAGGGACTTTTTTGGAAAAAAAATGACATTGGTAGACAGTAATTCGCTTGTTTAAAACGCCAAAAGGAAACCATTGCAAATCTGACTTTGATTTTGTGAAAAAGTTCGAAGGAATGATGCTTCCATTTGGATAGATACCACAAGAGAAAAGAAGTGGCATAAGGGAGTTGTCTTTAACCCATAAGCATTTGCTACCCATTTTGTGTCGATTTGGACCCAAGTAACCTTTTGTAGAAGGTAATTAGCATACATATTTTCGTTCACAAGACTTGGGTGCACTCGAGAAATTATAATTGCTCCCCAAGAAAATGATAAATTATTTCTAATAGGACATATTTGTTCTTCCAGAAGGTGTCAAAAAAGTCCTAAGCCTATTGAGTCAGTATGAATTCAATCTTAAAGTTTTGATTTTGTCAATTTAGTCCTAAAACTTTTATATTTGTTTAGTTGAATATGTTCGTCAATAATCTAGACATATGTCGTCCTATATGGCACGGCTAATGCTGACGTATATTTTTTTGAAAATATTTTTACATATTTTTTAATAATTTATTTGGTTTTTTCTCCTTCTTCTTTTCTTTACTCTTTATTTTTGTTGAGGGTCAGCGAGGGTCGCCAATCAGCCCCTATTGGCCCTAGGCTAGGGCGACATGGCCCTTGCCAATAGCTAGGGAAAGGCTCTCCAGCCCTCGTTGTGAGGCGAGGGCTGTGTGCCCTCACCTGTGGCTGATACAAGTCTGTCGACAATCCTTGCAAGCCCTCAATAAAAATAAAGAGTAAACAAAAGAAAAAACAAACAAAAATTAGAATGTAACTATTTAAAAATTATAAATAAATATCCATGTCAGCGTCGGTTGTGCCACGTAAGACGATCGGTGTCTATGTCAACGATGTTCGATCAAATTATTCAGATAAAGTCAATTGGCACAATTAAAAGGCTTAAGAATTTTTTTACACTTATCCCTTAGTTCTTCTTTAGTCTTAATTTCGAGTACTATAATTTCCAATTGCTTTATTAAAGTAAAGACTACATATATATAATATATATTAATTGCACTATTGGAACTTTTTTAATAAGTCATAAACCTATTGTACGGAAGTTCTAAATATTTCAATTTAGTCAATTTGGCTAACTTTTCGCAGGAAATCGCTAACATAGTGATTTGCCCGGAAATCGCTTATGATTTACACGAGAATTTCACTAAAGATTTTGAATAAATTGAAAAAATTAAAAGGTTAAGACTAAATAGATGTGTGTTGCTAGGGTCTCAAAACGGAACAAATTGTACGATTTAGAGAAGTATGAAAGTAGTGTTTATGAAACACATAAACAACTGAGTGTTGCTAACTAAATTTTGGCTAATCATTTAGGATTAGTTACACAACAAGTTAGGGGCTGATTTTAGTTCCTAGCAAAAATATTCGACTTATTTCTACATAGTTTTCATTTAGATTAATTTAATTTTTGCATGCATACATTTGCATTTAACCGGACTGGCGACGGGAAGATTCTGAACTTAAATTGAGTGGGTTGAGCCCGCAAGGAAGTAGGAAGCTCAGCCAAGCCCATTCGCTTGCACTGGCCGAAATTCTCAATAGGAAAAGGGGTTATTGAACTCAGATTAGTGGGAGGGCTTGAGCTTAATTGATATTAGCCAATAAGATTATATAAAAAAAAAACACTAACTGAACCTAATTATCACGTCGTTGTAATCTTTTTATCGTTCTTTTCCCTGCTTTTTATTTCCCTTCCAGGTTTGCCCGTGGTTTCTACCTGCAGAAAGCGCCAAAAAGGAGAGAAGACATAATAGATAAAAGATAGAGCACATCGTCAAACTTGGAAATCAAGGCCTCTCTCCCGCTGGCCATTGAATTCCCGTGAACCTACCCATGAAGTCGCAATCCGCGACACCACATGAAGAGCCGTAGGCCTCGTCGTGAATACACCGCCAATGGACCGCCAGCATCAAACCGACCGCTCCTCCTGCCTCATACAGAGCTGCTGACCCTCCATTGCTGGAATGCCGAGACGACCATTGAAGGCCTGCCGCAGTCGTCATCTGCCGGTCCGGAGTTGCGTTCCTGTTTTATAGGTTCTTCCGAGTCCACACCGAGAATGACGCTGTTTGAATTTCCCGCACTCACGGTGATCAGTTTTTTGCGCTCCAAGCCCTGCACGGACGTCTTTAAATTTTTAGTTCCATTCTCTCAAGTCTGTGTCTTAATTTGTTGACCTTGGTCTCCTCTGACTATCCCGCTGTGTTGCAGCATCTTATTGACCATGAGATCTCGTCATCGATAACGTAGGAAATCGAACAGTCCGATCTTTATTATTTAGATCCTATCACCATTTTATTTGTTACCAAATTTGGATTAGAAAATCTTCTGAAAAAATATCAGATATTATTATTTTTTCAGAAGATTTTCTAATCCAAATTTGGTAACAAATAAAATTGGTGAATAGGATCTAAATAATTAAAGATCGGACTGTTCGATTTCCTACGTTATCGATGACGAGATCTCATGGTCAATAAGATGCTGCAACACAGCGGGATAGTCAGAGGAGACCAAGGTCACAAATTAAGACACAGACTTGAGAGAATGGAACTAAAATTTAAAGACGTCCGTGCAGGCTTGGAGCGCAAAACTGATCACCGTGAGTGCGGGAAATTCAAACAGCGTCATTCTCGTGTGGACTCGGAAGAACCTATAAAACAGGAACGCAACTCCGGACCGGCAGATGACGACTGCGGCAGGCTTCAATGGTCGTCTCGGCATTCCAGCAATGGAGGGTCAGCAGCTCTGTATGAGGCAGGAGGAGCGGTCGGTTTGATGCTGGCGGTCCATTGGCGGTGTATTCACGACGAGGCCTACGGCTCTTCATGTGGTGTCGCGGATTGCGACTTCATGGGTAGGTTCACGGGAATTCATGGCCAGCGGAGAGAGGCCTTGATTTTCCAAGTTTTGACGATGTGCTCTATCTTTTTATCTATTATGTCTTCTCTCCCTTTTTGGCGCTTTCTGCAGGTAGAAACCACGGGCAAACCTGGAAGGAAATAAAAAGCAGGGAAAAGAACGATAAAAAGATTACAACGACGTGATAATTAGGTTCAGTTAGTGTTTTTTTTTTTATATAATCTTATTGGCTAATATCAATTAAGCTCAAGCCCTCCCACTAATCTGAGTTCAATAACCCCTTTTCCTATTGAGAATTTTCGGCCAGTGCAAGCGAATGGGCTTGGCTGAGCTTCCTACTTCCTTGCGGGCTCAACCCACTCAATTTAAGTTCAGAATCTTCCCGTCGCCAGTCCGGTTAAATGCAAATGTATGCATGCAAAAATTAAATTAATCTAAATGAAAACTATGTAGAAATAAGTCGAATATTTTTGCTAGGAACTAAAATCAGCCCCTAACTTGTTGTGTAACTAATCCTAAATGATTAGCCAAAATTTAGTTAGCAACACTCAGTTGTTTATGTGTTTTCATAAACACTACTTTCATACTTCTCTAAATCGTACATTTGTTCCGTTTTGAGACCCTAGCAACACACATCTATTTAGTCCTTAACCTTTTAATTTTTTCAATTATTCCAAAATCTTTTAGTGAAATTCTCGTGTAAATCATAAGCGATTTCCGGGCAAATCACTATGTTAGCGATTTCCTGCGAAAAGTTAGCCAAATTGACTAAATTGAAATATTTAGAACTTCCGTACAATAGGTTTATGACTTATTAAAAAGTTCCAATAGTGCAATTAATATATATTATATATATGTAGTCTTTACTTTAATAAAGCAATTGGAAATTATAGTACTCGAAATTAAGACTAAAGAAGAACTAAGGGATAAGTGTAAAAAAATTCTTAAGCCTTTTAATTGTGCCAATTGACTTTATCTGAATAATTTTGATCGAACATCGTTGACATAGACACCGATCGTCTTACGTGGCACAACCGACGCTGACATGGATATTTATTTATAATTTTTAAATAGTTACATTCTAATTTTTGTTTGTTTTTTCTTTTGTTTACTCTTTATTTTTATTGAGGGCTTGCAAGGATTGTCGACAGACTTGTATCAGCCACAGTGAGGGCACACAGCCCTCGCCTCACAACGAGGGCTGGAGAGCCTTTCCCTAGCTATTGGCAAGGGCCATGTCGCCCTAGCCTAGGGCCAATAGGGGCTGATTGGCGACCCTCGCTGACCCTCAACAAAAATAAAGAGTAAAGAAAAGAAGAAGGAGAAAAAACCAAATAAATTATTAAAAAATATGTAAAAATATTTTCAAAAAAATATACGTCAGCATTAGCCGTGCCATATAGGACGACATATGTCTAGATTATTGACCGAACATATTCAACTAAACAAATATAAAAGTTTTAGGACTAAATTGACAAAATCAAAACTTTAAGATTGAATTCATACTGACTCAATAGGCTTAGGACTTTTTTGACACCTTCTGGAAGAACAAATATGTCCTATTAGAAATAATTTATCATTTTCTTGGGGAGCAATTATAATTTCTCGAGTGCACCCAAGTCTTGTGAACGAAAATATGTATGCTAATTACCTTCTACAAAAGGTTACTTGGGTCCAAATCGACACAAATGGGTAGCAAATGCTTATGGGTTAAAGACAACTCCCTTATGCCACTTCTCTTTCTCTTTGTGGTATCTATCCAAATGGAAGCATCATTCCTTCGAACTTTTTCACAAAATCAAAGTCAGATTTTGCAATGGTTTCCTTTTGGCGTTTAAACAAGCGAATTACTGTCTACCAATGTCATTTTTTTTCCAAAAAGTCCCTTAATATTTTGACACCTCATGTAAGTAAAGGTTCCCAACATGTCTGGCATTGCCTAGCATTTAATGATTAAAAAATGAAAAGATCAGTGAATACATGTCATGTGCAAAGTGTAATCGTATAATTTTCTAGACAACAGCTACAACAAGGTGGTCTTCATTTCCTTTCCTTTGATTTGTGGCTGATTTCTTGTGGCAATGCTTATCCCAAGTAAAAAAGGAATATATATATATAAAAGGTAATATGGTTTTGGCATGCTGGCAAAATCCGATATCCTCCACTCTTCACCCATATAATAGCTGAACGATGTCGATGTCAGAGCAACGATAGGCCACAATGATGAATTCATCAGCTAATGCTCATGTCTATCTGTACTTTACTGCTAAGTAATTGTGTAGGAGATGTTTGGGCCGACAAGACATGTTGACAGCGATAACAATTTGCCGTATGGAACTACTCTAACAGCCCATTACAAATCCAAGAACAATGATCTCGGAGTCCACAATATCATTAGCAAATGGCAATTCTCCTTCTACCCTAGTATCTCTTCGAACACGGTATTCCTTTGCAGCTTCGCATGGCCTGGTCAATCTAAGCTGTTCTTCATATATGTGCAAAAAAGAGACCAAGACCAGTGCTCCTTGTGTGTTTGGCAAATATCGCCCACCGGTCCTTGTAGGTTAAATGAGAAGACCGGAGACTTTGATATTTGCTTTCAATGGGGTACGCAATCGGGAGGAAACCTCTTATCTAAATGTATAGGAGAGAAAGATGATATTGTGAACTGCTTTATGACAGTTTAGATGGAATAAGGATCATTTCAGTTGTCTTTTACTAATGTTTCTTCTAATATCCTCATCTCGCTTCGTGGACTTTGACGGCAACCAATAAGCTGAGTCAAGCATCTCTTCCCTTTTTTTTTTTTTTAAGTCACGGTGGGGATCTCACTTTGAGTTCGATCTACGGCAATCTTGTCCGAGCTCGTTCAGATCAATTAATTCCTGCCCGTTTTCTTCCACCGTGAGCCTCTTATCCATTCTTGTTCGATCAATGCAGAGGAGTAAGTCAAATTAAGAAGTTAAAAAAAACAAGGAATTGAATTAAATCTTGAAATGTGGAGATGGCTTCTCTTCGTTGGAAGCAATTACCATGTTATAATATGATTGTTTCCATTTTCCCTCTATTTAAGCCATACATTAGACATTTTATTTTATTTATAGTTCATATATTTGTAAAATGCCATAGCCCCTTTTGTGGGAACAAATGAGGGATCATCCTTATCCCTCATGAGTGACGTGGCAATATCTGTTTTTACGGAGCTTGATTACTTATAGATCTTACAATAATCCTACAACCAACATATAATTCACTTCTTGGAAGTTTTATATCTATATGTAAATGGAATGGTCATCTGCCATATGGCTCAATGATCGCATCGACACATTGCTCATGACCTCTTTCTTCACGGTGTCTTTCTGTAAACTTCAAAGTTTCAATTTACCGCATGAAAAACTCTTTTTTGATCCACGCACTGTTCAATTTGATTGGTCGCATTCGCGTATAAAAAATCAATAAAATTTGGTAAAAAAGCTCGGTAACTTGCATGCTATAAAAAAAATAGTTAATAGCCATCCAACAGTATCGGTAAGTTACCAATAAATTGTTAGAAATTACGGGTCCGTTAGCTTGTCTCGTCAGTTTTTGACGGTTACTAACTTTACGAGAGCACAATAGAGTTATCCTTATTCTAAAACTAGCTTAAAGGAAGAAAAGCTGAGAAAGGGTCCAACTTTTTAGCGTTCGAAATTCAACGTCTATTTAGTATTTACTATCTACACTTGTAAAACAAACCAAATCCAGAAATCAAAGTGTATCATTATAGCATCGTCAATAGACGTAATCATGCACCCGTCCTTGATAGATCCGTGACTGCATCCAAGCTAAATGATCGATAGTCAATCACTGAATCACATATTATCATCTGTGATAAGTACATGCTGCGATCTCCATCTATAGCTAGGACTTTGCCTGCTAAAGGCGTATACTTACGTTCGATATCCCAGATACCATCACTGTGTGGAGACATCATAATCTCGTCGAACGAGCTCACAAGTGCGAGTGAGCCCCAAGCTTCTCACATAAACATGTTGAACAATCACAAATTTGACACCAGAGATGCTGTGGATACCATTGAAACTGGAGACATAATGCTTATTCATCGAAACTCCTAGATCTAAAATTTGATCGGGAGAGAAAAGCCCTTGGATTTAAATCGGGAGAGCAGAGCCTCAAAAACTGTTCTCGAAATATCCATGTTGGACTTATGCCTATTACTTTTTCAACCCATTTTTAACACTCGTCGATTAAAGCCGGCACTGGAGGCCATTTAAACTCAAGTCAAGTGAAAAATTCAAACAATTAACTTCGACAAATGTTATATGCGGTTTTTTTCCATGCTCGTCGGCACAAAATTATGTGAAACTAACTTAAAGGCCTTTATTTTTCTCTTTACCCTATGATTGAGAAAATTGAACATGTCCGATGATCTCAATCGATTGACTAAGTGATTTTGGATTAGCTCGACCCGTTTGCGCGTCTAGCTGAGGTACTCGAGGCATCATGCTACTAGCGACTTTAGCTTATTTATTGCGTCACGTTTATAATCATGGCAAACTCAAAGTGAGTGGCGTGAACCATAATTAAGTGGAAGGGCGGGGGTAGATCTAGATGGGATCAGTGGGCAAAACGGGCATTTTGCCGCATCACGGTGTTTTTGCCCTGCAAGCAAGTGATTTATAGAAAATTAAACAATTAATTTATTTTTTTAACCTTTTTTTTTCTTTTTGGATTTTTTTCAAAAATAATGATAATAACACGAGTCAAGGTTCAAATATTAATCTAATCCTCAAGAATTCTGCTAGTTATATGCACAATTGGTTGATTCTGCCATGGTCTATAACAGAAATCGTGACCTCTTTTTGTGTAATAAATTGTCGATACAGCCTGCAGTCACACTTATAGTTTGAAAATCGACCAATTGTCCAAGTGAATACCCGGCCCCGTATGCTTAAAATTCATCCTTCATCTGATGCTCGGCGGATAAACACGATCGCAAAGCACCCCTACTAACCCTTCTCCGCTCCTACACCCCGGCGAGGTCCGAGCCGCAATCTGGGCGGCTCTCTTTGCGTGCGTGTTTAGTAATTTTGAGCGCAGATAATGAAGGGATAATGATCGGTGCGAGCTGCGTGTTTGTGCAGTGTGAGTAAATTAACACGCATCTCGCACCGATCATCAGTACCAGAGTCGATACCAAGGCGCTTCTCTCTGATCGCTCCTTTCTCTCTAGCTCGCTCTCGAAGGAAAGCGAAGATGGTGACGGCTGAAGCAGCCAGGAACGTGGTCAGCATTATCGGTAATCTCGCATCTCGTTTTGTCGGTCGTCGGTGTTTTTAGGGTTCTGTAATATCACACGTGAATCTATCAGTGATGGTTTCGCGACCGGGATGGCCGTCGCCCTGGTGCCGGATTTGTGTTTTGCTTTGTGCTATACTGTTAGATGTTTAGGCTGTACGCAGTGATCATATCCGCCGTTTTTTGAGCTGTCGTTTGACTGTTCTAAGGGGAGGGCGATAAGCTCGCTCGCTCGCTAGCTAGCAAGCTTGTTGCAAGCTTGTTGCCGAAAATAATCGTCGTACATGTGTTGAGAAAGGGGCGAACGTCATGAATGCTCGGATCGGAGAGAGCGATGCGATGGTCTCGCTAGCTTATTTTGCCTCGTACTGATTGCGTAGATGATTGTCATTTAATTCTTTTGACATGCATTACTATGACATCCCTCATAAATAGTACTGTACAGCAGATTGTTTTATAGAAGTAGTAGAGCCATCTCAATTTGTGAGTGTGGCGTACTACAAAAAAAGTATTTGGATCATCCAGAACTTATACGTTGAATGTGGTTGGACCCATTATATCTACTGATATGGATGCACTTTGTTCTTCATTTGCGACGCCAAAGAACAAGGAGAAAAAGGAAAAGCAATCGTTCAGACACACATGCCCGTATGCCGTATCCTGAAGATTTGTACAGGGTGATCACGATCCGAGTTGTGCCCCTAGAGTCAGCTTAATTAGATAAATAGTCTTGTAAAAGCATTGAGTTTATTATTAAGTGAATGTTCATGAAAGATCGTCTGACTTGGTGATTATGTTACATCAAGTGAAATGACACGTGACGAAGCTAGGGCGGAGTTCTGCAATTACAGAAGGTGGCCCCAAAACAGTATGCTCAAATTAAACTTCGCTGGAGAGAACCCTCTATTAGATGTTTTTCTAGATTAAGTAAATCCAATAATGTCATCTGTACAGTGCTCTCAATTAATAAGGTTTCTATATTTGTTTTGCTTTGCAGTTCGACGTTGTTTTTTGTCTGTCTTATCCTAACTCTTATTTTTACTCTGCCTTTTTGTAGAGTGCAAGAATTAAACCCCGCATCTATGATACTAACATCTTACCTCCAATCCCTTTACCAACAAGGTTGCATATCTATTGACAATTATCTGAATTGATTATATCAATATCTGACCCAAAATAAATGGATCATGTCAATAGATTAATGGATAATTTCTTTTCAAGAGATTAAAATCGGGTTTAGTAGGAGGTGCATAAATTGATGGCAAATGAAGTGTAGTGGTTTGTTGCGACAACCCATAAAAAGTCCGTCGCACTATTTTGGTAGTTTTACATTCGATCTTTTATATTCCAATGACTAGTTTGAAGTAATTCAAGAATCTAGGGTCAACTTAAATATGTGGTACCCTAAGTAGGAATATATAATTGCACCTACC
>JAGVVM010016841.1:0-14828 GCA_019149425.1 Psidium friedrichsthalianum
ACTCCATTGCCTTTATAGCAGTTCTCTGTAAGATCGAATTGCTCCAAATCTTTGTGCATCTTTTGGCACATCTTTCCAGATCTTCCTCACCCCTATTAGCCTGCATCTCCAACATACAACTATATCTTCTCACCGGATTATTAGAAGATTGCCATGGCTTGTATTATTAGAAGATTGCAATCACGGTAGGTTTTACACTAAGGTTCGGCTTTGAGTCCTTATCTTTTTGCACTAGTTATAGATGAGCCAACAAAAGATATCCAAGAAGGTGCCGTGGTTTATGCTATTCGCAGATGTATTGTGCTTATTAATGAGACCAAGGCTGCGGTTGGTGCTAAATTAGAATTATGGAGAACACGTTAGAGTCTAAAGGATTTATGTTAAGTCAGAGTACGACGGAATACATGAAGTGTGAGTTCACCACGACAGGGAGGAGATCAAGAATCCGTGGATATGCTTGGATATGCTTGGATAGAAGTACCTAAAAAAGATGCTTTCAAATATTTGGGATAAATTTTGCAAAAGAGGAAAGAGGTTGATGAGTATATCAGCCATAGAATCAGAACAGGTTAGATGAAATGGCGTAGTGCATCAAGGTTTTTGTGTGATTGCAAAATCCCTCATAGGCTAAAAGGAAAATTTTATAGAACAGCAATAAGACCTGTAATGTTATACGGAGCTAATGTTGGCCAGTACAAAAGTAACATGAGCACAAAATGGGAGTAGCGGAAATGAGGATGTTAAGGTCCATGTATGGTCATACAAGGATGGATAAGATAAAAAATGATGATATTCGACGAAAAGTTGGATAGTACCGGCCGCAAAGAAGATAAGAGAATATAGATTAAGATGGTTTGGACATATCCTCCACAGATCCCTAGATACCCCGATAAGAACAGAAATTTGTTACTGAGAACATGATATGAAAAAAGGAAGAAGTCGGTCGAAACTTACTTGGGGGAGGGTAGTAAAACAAGATTTAATGGAGTGGGAATAGATTGGCGTACGGTATGTCTTAGGACAGAGTAAAGAAAAGCTATTCGCACTATAGAGGGGGGATTTCCTATGTTCTAGATTATCCTGTTTGGTTCTTTTCCTTTTTTTCTTTTTTTGTATCCTTGTCTTTGCTTTATTTTAGCATATTTTATGCTTTTTTCTTGGGGTTCATCAACCACCGACCCCAGCTGGTTTGGGATCAAGGTGATGTTGATGTTAATGTTAATGTTGATGCCATTACTTGTATTAAAACCACTTTAACACCCTCTTCCAATCTTATCCTCATTGGGTTCTCACCTACTCTTCCACATAGGTTCGATTCTAGCACATCCAAGGAAATTCTCATCTCTGCAAGCATCGATATTCGAACACCATCGTGCCTTATAGCATCACCACGGCCTTATTGTCGTCTCGTATAAAATTGATCCTTAACCATTAGCAACATTCAATTGTTGCACAAGCACCATTTGTCCACTTCAACCATCATGTTGATATAGGGTAAGGTCTCCATCAACTTTTCCACCCTTCTGCTAAATGCATCCATGAAGTATAGTAACTCTCTAGGACATTCTAGACTCTAAATCACAACATCTGAACTTCGATGATGACTAAATTAACCCTCACAATCACCTCCAAGTCATCTTCCTGCCATAAACAAAATCAGTTTCTCCACTTTGTGCTGAATTACTCTTCCACATAATTATATGCTTGTCCGCAGCAGATAAAATATGGATAAACTTTTACTCTAGTAAGGTACTGTTGAACAACCATTCGCCCCAAAAGTTAAAATTGTTCTCTGATAGACCAACAACATATATTAGCATATTTCTTGAAGCATAAAGCCAAATCTTATACACGAAACACAAAATGTAGATGTATCAAATGGATTAAACCAAGACTCACACAACAAAGGAAATTTACAAACAGTGGTACAAGGGAGCATCAAAATTCAAGCTCTGTAATTGTGCCACGATACCATACGAAATAATCGTTTCTCCTTAAAGTATAATTGTTTAGAAACAAGCCAATACCCTAGGTGCCAATATGTTTTCTTCCACTCCTTAGGCATCTTCTTTGGTGTCAATATTTTTTCTTAAAAGTTTGTAAGCCAAGATATAACCCTCTTGCCAAGATATAACCCTCCCTCTTTATCTTCCAACTTCAATCAGTACATTTACTTTTCTGAAGATGGAACAGAAATAACAAACAGTGCATGACAGGTATTAGAACTATGATGGCACTCGATAAAATTGACAGTTCATATGAATATGGAATAGTTTTACAAAACTTTTTAGAATGGGACAACAATGGATTAGCGATAACAACATAGAATTAGGAACTAATGCTTAGATGATGATAAGAGCATGATCATCAAAATAAACAATCTGATCATTTTCAAGTGAGGCAAATATTACCTGTCAAATATCAAGCCCTTAAAGGCCTTTCCATAGTGTCACTAGGTGGTGGAATCCTCTGAACAATAGAGTCGAGGATATCCCTATGCCATCCCTTCCTACAGAAGAAAAACAACTTGAAAGTAAAGTGCCAATCCTTAATGAGCAGAAGATTTTAGCACCTTGTGCACGAGATTATAAAATGTGCCAAATGTTCTTCCAGGGCAAGCATGTGTGGAACTAACCTTTGCAGAGCACAGGATTGCATTGCTGCAATCTAAGCCAACCACCTGAAAGAAACACATACTTTTCACTACGGCTTCTGACTCTTCATTTGTGATGCTCATACAGAGCACAGGCACTGAGAAATCAACAACAAATGGAAACACCAGTACTAGATAATGAATACATGTATAATCCAACTAAATGAAATTACAACTTGAAGCTTCTCAAAAATCAAGAAAGCACGGCCAAACTAGGTAAGGATCATTACATTTCATTGTGTTGGTAAATGATGAACTTTAGAGGCTAAACATTTTAACACAACAAAAGCATTCACCAAAGAAAACTCTTCAAAATTCATTTGTCTCAAAGATTTAGATATAAAGAGAGCATACATTTGCAGTTAAGAAAACTGCTGGAGGACAAAAGCAGGCAGAGGTGAATTCATTGTGCCCAAAATGCGTGATATCTTATCTCTCTTGAGAATGCTCAGATATGTGTTTTTAGTCTTCCATTTTAACAAAAGAACAGCTCATTAGTAGAATGGAAAATACAGTAGGTGAAACTGGTCATATGGTTGAACAATCAGAAGTCGGGTACTTCACAAAGGTACTACCATTTTCTCTTTACTCAATTTCTTTCATCAGATATTAAGACAATAGAAGTCCAACAACAAGACAACAATTGGCATATCACAGATCAATCCCACTGACAACTTATATTTTCAAAACCATCAGTGACAATCATTAATTAAATCTCCTCAGAAAAGTCCTATTTATGAATTACGGAATGGAGCGGGTAGTTATAAACATAAGAAGCAAATTCTTGAGCCAAAAGGCCGAGATTTGCCATTGATAAAGACAACATAGGGATATAATTCTAACAACAGCATGACATATTGACTAGGTATCATGCTTCCCACTTCACGATTTTAAGGAATCCTCCAGGAAGGGCAAACAAAGTCATAGTGGCCAAATTGTGAACTTCTGGACTGATTTTCACTTGTGTGCATAAACTTATTCCAGGACTTCCCAATTTGTTTATTATTGAAAGAATAGAAAAGCTGGCCTCCTCGTAATGGGAGAATTATCCATGGCAGGGTCCTAACTTCATCCCAGCTGCCAATGATGAAGAGGTGGACACAATGTTATTATGTTTGACGATTAAACAAGAACTAACGCCATCTCAACATAGTGCGTGGTGAACAGACACAACCAAGGATACTGAGTTTATACCATATAATTCATAAGGTTTTCCTCATTTAAAGACAACAAAACCCTTTGGTGATATAGCATCATCAGTTTGTTGCAGAGAGATTGGATTTGAGATGGCAACATCAGTTTATCAGAGAGGGATTTGGAAGGTTAAAGCTCCTAAAAGGGAACAGCATTTTCACTTGAACAGAAACATTGGGGGTGCGGATTTCAAAGAAGAAAAGTATTTCTTCTATTTCTTATTTCATATCATTCTTACATCGAACAAGACATATAAATAGTCTAGACAGCTATACAATAGAAAAAAAAATAAAAGCAGAAAAGGAAAAGATTTCCTACTTCCCATTCTAATGATCTACAAAGGAAATAAAATAAATGGAAACATAATAATATCATATCCCATGATTTTCTCTTGATTCACCAAGATCTTCTCCCTATTCTTCGACACACCCTCAAGTTGGCACATAATATCGATCATGCCCAACTTGCTAAGGAGAGACTCAAAGTTAGGTCTAAACAATCCCTTCGTAAGAACGTCGGCTATTTGTTGTGTTGTTGGCTATGTTACACCGACACGCGACACGATACGCGACGCGACGCGACACAACACGACACCCCAACACGTGAATTTTCAAAAAATAGAGAATTTCAACACACTGGGACACATTATATATTATATGTATATTTTTAATGGTGGCTCCTCCTCATAAGCTAAATTGTATTAAAGAATTGAAAGAATGCCAACAAAGGTAAGAGTTTGCAATACTTTCATCAAAATATCTGCCATGTTGATGCATCAAACATTTTTTTTTTTGGTCTGATATGAATAGTCAATTTTTCAGCTGGAAATGTACTTCAATTCGAGGAATTATTTAGGATTTTCACAATAACAATTAATGAATCTCCCTTCTCTCCTGGCAATGATGTGACCATGGTTAGATTTGTGCTCTAAGTCTCTAATGGGATCAGAAATCTGCTGAAAATCTTTTATTTAGCCTTGCAAGCAAAAGCCTGCAATGCAAGTAGGACAGTGCATCCAGAACAAAGAAGAATCGACTTATCCACCACCAAAGTCCTTTTCCGAACGATTTTTCTAGATGACTTGTCCCGTCCTTATCCTCAAGTCTCTCAAAATTCGAATGAAAGATTTGAGTTTGCATCGAATTGTGATCCAAGGTGAAATTGCTTTAGTAAAGCGAAGGGTGAGGGGAGAGAGATAAGAGGGATATAACCGCAGACTCTACTCTAGACCATAATTGACTTCGGAAACCTCAACTATATTACAGCTAAGGTGATAATTAGGTCAAAAAATTTGGGATTCTGACCCATTTTACCACTGGACAGCGAGGGACTCGTGTTGACCCGAGGTCAACGTGTCCAGGAATTTCCGAGTGTCCAACACGCCAAAATTGTGAAGAAGTACGTGTCCATGTAACATAGGTTGTTGGCACAAATGGCATACAAATAGCTCCCGCATCAATCTTTTCCTTGATAAAGTGTCTGTCGATCTCAACATGCTTACTTCTATCATGTTGCACTGGATTATATGCAATGCTGATTGCAGCCTTGTTGTCACATTACAGCTTCATAAGCATTTTAACTGGTACTTGAAGTTCTTCTAATACACGTGTTAGCCACAACATCTCACAAACTACATGGACCATTGCTCGGTATTCTGCTTCTGCACTGCTCCATGCCACCACATTCTGCTTCTTACTTCACCAAGTAACCATTTTCCCCTAGACATACGTACAATATCCCAAGGCCAACCTTCTGTTAGTAATTGACCCTGTCCAATCTACATCCATGTATGCTTCAATTTCCTATTGAGTAGACTTTTTTCATAGCGACCTTTTCTAGTGTGCTCTTTATGTATCTCGAGATCCTGTACACAGCCACAGATGTTTTTCATAGGGAGAATGCATAAATTGGCTTAGCACACAGAGCAAAGACTATCTTGCCGAGTATGTGATAATAGATCAATTTCCCTACCAACTTTTAGTATCTCAATGTATCAACAGGAACCTCATCTTTGTCGTCTCCAAGTTTCTAATTAGGATCTATCGGAATTTCTGCCAATCTACACCACTCATTCCAGTATCTTTTAAAAGATCCAGGACATATTTCCTTTGTGAACGACAATTCCCTTTTTTGACCGAGCTACCTCCATTCCAAGGAATCCCTAGAGTTCCCAATCCTTAATCTCAAATTCACAAATTCAGAAGCTAAACATTCTTTCAACCTATTCATCTCGACAGCATCATTTCCAGTGAGAATGATGTCATCCACATATATCACCAAAATTGCAATCTTCCCATCACAAGATGCTTTACAAACAAGGTATGATCAGCATGTCCTTGAGCATACTCTTGTTTGTTCACAGACTGAGTGAACTTCTCAAACCAGGCCCTCAATGACTGTTTCAATCCATATAGTGACTTCTTCAATCTACAAACCTTTGATCCAAACTTTCTACCAAAGCCTCGGGGAAAAATCCATGTATACTTCTTCCTCCAAATCTCCATTTAGAAATGCATTCTTCACATCTAGTTGCTATAAAGGCCATTCAAGGTTGGCTACAATGATAGGAGCACTCTGACAGTTTTTGGTTTTGCAACTAGAGTGAAGGTCTCAAAGTAATCGATGCCATAATTCTAGTGAATCCTTTGGCAACCAACCAAGATTTATGCTTTTCAAGAGGCCCATCACTCTATGCTTGGTTGTGGATACCCACTTGCATCCAATCGGGACTTTCCCTAGGGTAGATCCACCATATCCCACGTTCCATTTTTTTCCAAAGATTTCACCTCCTCGAGAATTGCTTGCTTCCACTTAGGAACTTGTAGAGCATCCTGCTTAGTTTTTGGAATCTCCACGCAAAACAGGTTGAGGTAAAGGCATGAAACTTGGGTGAGAAGTTTTTGTAGAACACATATGAGACATAAGATGTTTAGTACTAGACTTAACTCCTTTTCGGATAGCATAGGTATGTCAAGTTCCTCATAGACTTATTTTTATTTTTATTTTTACTAAGATCAGGTTGGACAGATTGAGCTGGAACATCACTTGATGTGGTCATGCCCTGGCTCGAACTCATGGCATCTAAGGAAGCAAAAGACTCATTTCTTTGAGTTTTGTTTCTTCTCGTGTAGACTTGAGAAAGGATGGAGCTCAGTATTCTTGGTACTAGGATCAAGTTTCCCCCATTTCAATCATAGATGTGGACAAAGGAGGTATAGCCAAATATTTCCAGGGTAAGCCTAAAGCAAGTCTAGGGATGGATAGGTCTTCTAGAGGACTCTCAGGGGTGTTTGAAACTTTAGCACTCTGGAAGGCATCCTATTGATAAGATATGGAGATGTAAGAAGAGCTTCATCCCATAGGTATATGGGAACTTTAGTTGTGAAGAGTAGAGCCCTAGTTACTTCTAAAAGGTGCTTATTCTTTCTCTCTGCCACACTATTTTGTTTTGTTATGGGTGTGAGGACAAGAACTTTGATGCACAATTCCCCTATCCAAGAAAAACTATCCCAAAATTTTATTGAAATATTCTTTCCCATTGCTACTCCTAAAAATCTGGATCTATTTCAAGTATAGATCCAGATTTTTAGGAGTAGCAATGGGAAAGAATATTTCAATAAAATTTTGGGATAGTTTTTCTTGGATAGGGGAATTGTGCATCAAAGTTCTTGTCCTCACACCCCATAACAAAACAAATAGTGTGGCAGAGAGAAAGAATAAGCACCTTTTAGAAGTAACTAGGGCTCTACTCTTCACAACTAAAGTTCCCATATACCTATGGGATGAAGCTCTTCTTACATCTCCATATCTTATCATAGGATGCCTTCCAGAGTGCTAAAGTTTCAAACACCCCTGAGAGTCCTCTAGAAGACCTATCCATCCCTAGACTTGCTTTAGGCTTACCCTGGAAATTATTTGGCTATACCTCCTTTGTCCACATCTATGATTGAAATTGGGGGAAACTTGATCCTAGTACCAAGAATACTGAGGCTCCCATCCTTTTCTCAAGTCTACACGAGAAGAAACAAAACTCAAGAAATGAGTCTTTTGCTTCCTTAGATGCCATGAGTTCGAGCCAGGGCATGACCACATCAAGTGATGTTCAGCTCATCTGTCCAACCTGATCTTAGTAAAAATAAAATAAAAATAAGTCTATTGAGGAACTTGACATACCTATTGCTATCCGAAAAGGAGTTAAGTCTAGTACTAAACATCTTATGTCTCTTATGTGTTCTACAAAAACTTCTCACCCAAGTTTCATGCCTTTACCTCAACCTTGTTTTGCGTGGAGATTCCAAAAACTAGCAGGATGCTCTACAAGTTCCTAAGTGGAAGCACGCAATTCTCGAGGAGGTGAAATCTTTGGAAAAAAATGGAACGTGGGATATGGTGGATCTACCCTAGGGAAAGTCCTCGATTGGATGCAAGTGGGTATCCACAACCAAGCATAGAGTTGATGGGCCTCTTGAAAAGCATAAATCTTGGTTGGTTGCCAAGGATTCACCTAGAATTATGGCATCGATTACTTTGAGACCTTCACTCTAGTTGCAAAACCAAACTGTCAGAGTGCTCCTATCATTTGTAGCCAACCTTGACTGGCCTTTATAGCAACTAGATGTGAAGAATGCATTTCTAAATGGAGATTTGGAGAAGAAGTATACATGGATTTTTCCCCGAGGCTTTGGTAGAAAGTTTGGATCAAGGTTTGTAGATTGAAGAAGTCACTATATGGATTGAAACAGTCATTGAGGGCCTGGTTTGAGAGTTCACTCAGTCTGTGACAAACAAGAGTATGCTCAAGGACATGCTGATCATACCTTGTTTGTAAAGCATTCTTGTGATGGGAAGATTGCAATTTTGGTGATATATGTGGATGACATCATTCTCACTGGAAATGATGCTGTCGAGATGATAGGTTGAAAGAATGTTTAGCTTCTGAATTTGTGAATTTGAGATTAGGATTTGGAACTCTAGGGATTTCCTTGGAATGAGAGTAGCTCGGTCAAAAAAGGGAATTGTCGTTCACAAAGGAAATATGTCCTGGATCTTTTAAAGATACTGGAATGAGTGGTGTAGATTGGCAGAAATTCCGATAGATCCTAATTAGAAACTTGGAGACGACAAAGATGAGGTTCCTGTTGATACATTGAGATACTAAAAGTTGGTAGGGAAATTGATCTATTTATCACATACTCGGCAAGATAGTCTTTGCTCTGTGTGCTAAGCCAATTTATGCATTCTCCCTATGAAAAACATCTTGTGGCTGTGTACAGGATCTCGAGATACATAAAGAGCACACCTAGAAAAGGTCTGCTATTGAAAAAAGTCTACTCAATAGGAAATTGAAGCATACTGGATGTAGATTGGACAGGGTCAATTACTAACAGAAGGTTGGCCTTGGGATATTGTACGTATGTCTAGGGGAAATTGGTTACTTGGTGAAGTAAGAAGCAGAATGTGGTGGCATGGAGCAGTGCGAAGCAGAATACCGAGCAATGGTCCATGTAGTTTGTGAGATGTTGTGGCTAACACGTGTATTAGAAGAACTTCAAGTACCAGTTAAAATGCTTATGAAGCTGTAATGTGACAACAAGGCTGCAATCAGCATTGCATATAATCCAGTGCAACATGATAGAAGTAAGCATGTTGAGATCGACAGACACTTTATCAAGGAAAAGATTGATGCGGGAGCTATTTGTATGCCATTTGTGCCAACAACCTATGTTACATGGACACGTACTTCTTCACAATTTTGGCGTGTTGGACACTCGGAAATTCCTGGACACGTTGACCTCGGGTCAACACGAGTCCCTCGCTTGTCCAGTGTAAAATGGGTCAGAATCCCAAATTTTTTGACCTAATTATCACCTTAGCTGTAATATAGTTGAGGTTTCCGAAGTCAATTATGGTCTAGAGTAGAGTCTGCGGTTATATCCCTCTTATCTCTCTCCCCTCACCCTTCGCTTTACTAAGCATTTCACCTTGGATCACAATTTCGATGCAAACTCAAATCTTTCATTCGATTTTGAGAGACTTGAGGATAAGGACGGGACAAGTCATCTAGAAAAATCGTTCGGAAAGGACTTTGGTGGTGGATAAGTCGATTCTTCTTTTGTTCTGGATGCACTGTCCTACTTGCATTGCAGGCTTTTGCTTGCAAGGCTAAATAAAAGATTTTCAGCAGATTTTCTGATCCATTAGAGACTTAGAGCACAATCTAACCATGGTCACATCATTGCCAGGAGAGAAGGGAGATTCATTAATTGTTATTGTGAAAATCCTAAATAATTCCTCGAATTTGAAGTACATTTCCAGCTGAAAAATTGACTATTCATATCAGACCAAAAAAAAAAATGTTTGATGCATCAACATGGCAGATATTTTGATGAAAGTATTGCAAACTCTTACCTTTGTTGGCATTCTTTCAATTCTTTATACAATTTAGCTTATGAGGAGGAGCCACCATTAAAATATACATATAATATATAATGTGTCCCAGTGTGTTGAAATTCTCTATTTTTTGAAATTCACGTGTTTGGGTGTCGTGTTGTGTCGCGTCGCGTCGCGTATCGTGTCGCGTGTCGGTGTAACATAGCCAACAACACAACAAATACCGACGTTCTTACGAAGGGATTGTTTAGACCTAACTTTGAGTCTCTCCTTAGCAGTTGGGCATGATCGTATTTATGTGCCAACTTGAGGGTGTGTCGAAGAATAGGGAGAAGATCTTGGTGAATCAAGAGAAAATCATGATATGATATGATATTATTATGTTTCCATTTATTTTATTTCCTTTGTAGATCATTAGAATTGGGAAGTAGGAATCTTTTCCTTTTCTGCTTTTATTTTTTTTCTATTGTATAGCTGTCTAGACTATTTATATGTCTTGTTCGATGTAAGAATGATATGAAATAAGAAATAGAAGAAACTACTTTTCTTCTTTGAAATCCGCACCCCCAATGTTTCTGTTCAAGTGAAATGCTGTTCCTTTTAGGAGCTTTAACCTTCCAAATCCCTCTCTGATAAACTGATGTTGCCATCTCAAATCCAATCTCTCTGCAACAAACTGATGATGCTATATCACCAAGGGGTTTGTTTGTCTTTAAATGAGGAAAACCTTATTGAATTATATGGTATAAACTCAGTATCCTTGGTTGTGTTCTTGTTCACCACGCACTATGTTGAGATGGCGGTTAGTTCTTGTTTAATCGTCAAACATAATACATTGTGTCCACCTCTTCATCATTGGCAGCTGGGATGAAGTTAGGACCCTGCCATGGATAATTCTCCCATTACGAGGAGGCCAGCTTTTCTATTCTTTCAATAATAACAAATTGGAAGTCCTGAATAAGTTTTATGCACACAAGTGAAATCAGTCCAGAAGTTCACATTTGGCCACTATGACTTTGGTTTGCCCTTCCTGGAGGACTTCCTTAAAATCGTGAAGTGGGAAGCATGATACCTAGTCAATTATGTCATGCTGTTGTTAGAATTATATCCCTATGTTGTCTTTATCAATGGCAAATCTCGGCCTTTTGGCTCAAGAATTTGCTTCTTATGTTTATAACTACCCGCTCCATTCCGTAATTCATAATAGGACTTTTCTGAGGAGATTTTAATTAATGATTGTCACTGATGGTTTTGAAATATAAGTTGTCAGTGGATTGATCTGTGATATGCCAATTGTTGTCTTGTTGTTGGACTTCTATTGTCTTAATATCTGATGAAAGAAATTGAGTAAAGAGAAAATGGTAGTACCTTTGTGAAGTACCCGACTTCTGATTGTTCAACCATATGACCAGTTTCACCTACTGTATTTTTCCATTCTACTAATGAGCTGTTCCTTTTGTTAAATGGAAGACTAAAACATATCTTGAGCATTCTCAAGAGAGATAAGATATCACGCATTTTGGGCACAATGAATTCACCTCTGCCTGCTTTGTCCTCCAGCAGTTTTTCTCTAACTGCAAATGTATGCTCTCTTTATATCTAAATCTTTGAGACAATGAATTTTGAAGAGTTTTCTTTGGTGAATGCTTTTTGTTGTGTTAAAATGTTTAGCCTCTAAAGTTCATCATTTACCAACACAATGAATGTTAATGATCCTTACCTAGTTTGGCCGTTGCTTTCTTGATTTTTGAGAAGCTTCAAGTTGTAATTTCATTTAGTTGGATTATACATGTATTCATTATCTAGTACTGGTGTTTCCTATTTGTTGTTGGATTTTCTCAGTGCCTGTGCTCTGTATGAGCATCACAAATGAAGAGTCAGAAGCCGTAGTGAAAAGTATGTGTTTCTTTCAGGTGGTTGGCTTAGATTGCAGCAATGCAATCCTGTGCTCTGCAAAGGTTAGTTTCCACACATGCTTGCCCTGGAAGAACATTTGGCACATTTTATAATCTCGTGCACAAGGTGCTAAATCTTCTGCTCATTAAGGATTGGCACTTTACTTTCAAGTTGTTTTTCTTCTGTAGGAGGGATTGGCATAGGGATATCCTCGACTCTATTGTTCAGAGGATTCCACCACCTAGTGACACTATGGAAAGGCTTTAAGGGCTTTGATATTTGACAGGTTAATATTTGCTTCACTTGAAAATTATCAGATTGTTTATTTTGATGATCATGCTCTTATCATCATCTAAGCATTAGTTCCTAATTCTATGTTGTTATCGCTAATCCATTGTTGTCCCATTCTAAAAGTTTTTGTAAAACTACTTCCATATTCATATGAACTGTCAATTTTATCGAGTGCCATCATAGTTCTAATACCTGTCATGCACTGTTTGTTATTTCTGTTCCATCTTCAGAAAAGTAAATGTTACTGATTGAAGTTTGGAAGATAAAGAGGGAGGGTTATATCTTGGCAAGAGGGTTATATCTTGGCTTACAAACTTTTTAAGAAAATATTGACACCAAAGAAGATGCCTAAGGAGTGGAAGAATAACATATTGGCACCTAGGGTATTGGCTTGTTTCTAACAATTTATACTTTAAGGAGAAACGATTATTTCGTATGGTATCGTGGCACAATTACAGAGCTTGAATTTTGATGCTCCTTGTACCACTGTTTTGTAAATTTCCTTTTGTTGTGTTGAGTCTTGGTTTAATCCATTTGATTACATCTACATTTGTGTTTCGTGTATAGATTTGGCTTTTATGCTTCAAGAAATATGCTAATATATGTTGTTGGTCTATCAGAGAACAATTTTAACTTTTGGGGCGAATGGTTGTTCAACAGTACCTTACTAGAGTAAAAGTTTTATCCATATTTTATCTGCTGCGGACAAGGCATATATTATGTGAAGAGTAATTCAGCACAAAGTGGAGAAACTGATTTTTGTTTATGGCAGGAAGATTGACTTTGGAGGTGATTGTGAGGGTTAATTTAGTCATCATCGAAGTTCAGATGTTGTGATTTAGAGTCTAGAATGTCCTAGAGAGTTACTATACTTCATGGATGCATTTAGCAGAAGGGTGGAAAGTTGATGGAGACCTTACCCTATATCAACATGATGGTTGAAGTGGACAAATGGTGCTTGTGCAACAATTGAATGTTGCTAATGGTTAAGGATCAATTTTATACGAGACGACAATAGGCCGGTGATGCTATAAGGCACGATGGTTGTTCGAATATCGATGCTTGCAGAGATGAGATTTCCTTTGGATGTGCTAGAATCGAACCTATGTGGAAGAGTAGGTGAGAACCCAATTGAGGATAGATTGGAAGAGGGTGTTTAAAGTGGTTTTAATACAAGTAATGGCATCAACATTAACATTAACATCAACATCACCTTGATCCCAACCAGCTGGGGTCGGTGGTTGATGAACCCCAAGAAAAAAGCATAAAATATGCTAAAATAAAGCAAGACAAGGATACCAAAAAAAAAAAAAAGGAAAAGAACCAAACAGGATAATCTAGAACATAGAAATCCCCCCTCTATAGTGCGAATAGCTTTTCTTTACTCTGTCCTAGACATACCGTACGCCAATCTATTTCCCACTCCATTAAATCTTGTTTTACTACCCCCCCCAAGTAAGTTTCGACCGACTTCTTCCTTTTTTCATATCATGTTCTCAGTAACAAATTTCTGTTCTTATCGGGGTATCTAGGGATCTGTGGAGGATATGTCCAAACATCTTAATCTATATTCTCTTATCTTCTTTGCGGCCGGTACTATTCCACTTTTCGTCGAATATCATCATTTTTTATCTTATCCATCCTTGTATGACCATACATGACCTTAACATCTCATTTCCGCTACTCCCATTTTGTGCTCATGTTACTTTTGTACTGGCCAACATTTAGCTCCGTATAACATTACAGGTCTTTTGCTGTTCTATAAAATTTTCCTTTTAGCCTATGAGGGATTTTGCAATCACACAAAAACCTTGATGCACTACGCCATTTCATCTAACCTGTTCTGATTCTATGGCTGATATACTCATCAACCTCTTTCCTCTTTTGCAAAATTTATCCCAAATATTTGAAAGCATCTTTTTTTAGGTACTTTCTATCCAAGCATATCCAAGCATATCCACGGATTCTTGATCTCCTCCTCTGTCGTGGTGAACTCACACTTCATGTATTCCGTCTTACTCTGACTTAACATAATCCTTTAGACTCTAACGTGTTTCTCCATAATTCTAATTTAGCACAACCGCAGCCTTGGTCTCATTAATAAGCACAATACATCTGCGAATAGCATAACCACGGCACCTTCTTGATATCTTTTGTTGGCTCATCTATAACTAGTGCAAAAAGATAAGGACTCAAAGCCGAACCTTAGTGTAAACCTACCGTGATTGGCATCTTCTAATAATACAAGCCATGGCATCTTCTAATAATCCGGTGAGAAGATAAGTTGTATGTTGGAGATGCAGGCTAATAGGGGTGAGGAAGATCTGGAAAGATGTTGCCAAAATGATGCACAAAGATTGGAGCAATTCGATCTTACAGAGAACTTGCTATAAGGCAATGGAGG